>CATOTO010000170.1:0-10747 GCA_951812925.1 Calliopum simillimum | reverse complement strand
CCAGCGCGCCCCGCCGCCACCGACCATCGGTTCGATCACCTGCACATTCTGCTCGCGGCCATTGCGCGCCACTTCGGCGATCACCAGCGGAATAATAGTGCCGCCGCTCGCGGCGGGCATTACGTCAGGCAACGGCTGACCCAGCAAACCGTTCAGCAGATCGTTCACGCGCACCGCTGCCGCGTGGCGTACGCCAACCGCCGCAGGATAATGCGGATTGACCAGCGATCCAGCGGGCGCAAACAGCGTCACCGGCGCGAGTAATCCGGCATTCAGCGGCACGCCTTTGTCCAGCGTGCACACCAATGCCAGAATGCGCAGCGTCAGCCACGCATGCGGCTCGCCGTGGCTGGGAATGTTGATCGCCGCCGCCACCTGCGCATCGCTACCGGTAAAATCGAGATGCACATTGCCATCATTAAAGGTGGCGGTGATGGCGAGCCGCACCGGCAAGCCGCTGCCTGCGGCGTCATCGAGGTAATCTTCAAATTGATAAACGCCATCGGGAATGCGGCGCAGCACCTGACGCGCGCGTGTTGCCGAGTAAGCCTGCAAATCCTGCTGCGCCTGCACCACGTTGGTAACGCCATGCTGCGCCACGATGCGATTAAGGCGATCGCGACCGGCATGGAGCGCGGCCAGCATCGCCTGAATATCGCCAGCAATCGCATCCGGCGTGCGGCTGTTGGCGGTGAGAATGTTCATCACATCACGATTGAGTTCACCGGCGCGCACCAGCTTAACCGGCGGAATTTGCAACCCTTCCTGATAAATATCTCTGTTGGTCGGCGAGATGCTGCTCGGCACGCGCCCGCCAACGTCGGAAGCGTGTAAAAAAGCCCAGCCCCACGCCACCAGTTCTCCGTCGATGAACCACGGCGCCAGCACCTGCAAATCTGGCAGATGCGTTGCCAGACCGCGCGAACGCCAGGGATCGTTAGTCAGAATCACATCGCCGGGCGCGACATCGCCGACCGCCTGAATCGCGGTTAGCGCGTTCAGCCCGACAAAACCGGAGACGCCAATGCCTTTCGGATAGGCAAAGAAGCGGCCCTGCAAATCGGCCACCGCGCAGCAAAAATCGGCGGTTTCCTTAACGTACAACGTGCGTCCAGTGCGCTGCAGGATATGGCACATCTCTTCGGTGAGCGCGGTGAGTTTTTGGTTGAGGATTTCGAGGGTGATGGCATCCAGTTTCATGCTGCGTCTCCCGTTGTGCGCGCGATCAGCAGATTGCCGCTGACATCAGTACGCGCCGACCAGCCAGGCAAGATCAACGTGGTGGTATCGTCTTGTTCAATCACCGCCGGGCCGTTAATTTGGCTCTGTTTGCCGATGTTCACGCGCTGCCAAATGCGCGCATTCACCCAGGCGCCGCCTAGATACAGTGAACGCGCATGTGGCTCATCAATCTCAATTTCTGGGTTAAAAGGTTTGTCGGTTGGGCGCGGCAGCGCGGCATTCAGCGACAGGCGCAGCGTGGTGAGTTCGATGGCCGCGTCAGGCGTGTTAAAGCCATAACGCTGCTGATGCAGCTGCTGAAAACGTTCCAGCAGTTGCGGATGCGTGAGGCTTTCTGGGCTGCCGAGACTGACGCTAAGTTCGTACGCCTGTCCGGCATAGCGCATATCCGCTTCCACCCGATAATGAGCGCGTTCGCTGAGGCGACTGCCTGTTCGGCAAACCACCTTTGCGCAGCTGATGCAGCTCTGCAACCGTAGCGACGATTCTGCTGTAGCTTTCCGCTGTGACGTTGATGCGCAGGCTGCGCACAAAGTCGCGGCGGATGTCAGCGCTGATCGCGCCCTCGGCGCAGAACGTGCCGGGACGTAGCGGCACCAGAATGCGATTGATGCCCCCCTCTTCGGCGAAGAAGTTGGCGTGCGTCGGGGCCTGCGCCGCCAAAGGGAATCAGCGTCAAGCCATCGGCGGTGAGTCCGCGCTGCGCCAGCGCTTTGTTCAGTTCGGTCGCCATCTGCGCGGTTGCCACCGCAATAGCGCCGCTTGCCACCTGCTCGGCAGTTAACCCTAACGATTCACCAAACTTGCTGAGTGCGTGATGCGCAGCGGCATGATCCAGCGTGATGGTGCCCGCCAGCGCTGCGTCGGCGGATAAGATGCCGCTAACCAGATAGCAATCGGTGAGCGTGGGATGCACGCCGCCGCGCTGATAGGCAACCGGGCCTGGATCCGCGCCCGCACTTTCTGGTCCGACTTTAAGAATGCCAAAATCATCAACATGCACGATGGAGCCGCCGCCGGCACCAATCGCCGATACGCCCACCACTGGCAGAATCAGCGGCAGGCCGCCAATCTCGGTGCGGTTAACGCGTTCGATTTCGCCCTGCTCCGACAGCGAGATATCGCTGCTGTGGTACCGCCCATTATCAAAGGAGACAAAACCTGCACCCGACGCCAGGTGCGCCGCAGCAATCACGCCGGATGCCGGTCCGGAGAGCAGCGTGTCCACCGGTCGCTGATGTGCGGCGTCAAGCGGGCAGCACGCCGCCGTTGGACGCGGTGATCAATAAGGGAACGTCAATCGCCTGCTGCGCCAGTAAATCGCTGAGCCGGTTAAAGTAGCGCTGCATCAGCGGCTGAATATAGGCATTCAGCCCGGCCACCAGCGTGCGTTCGTACTCGCGAATCTCCGGCCACAGCTGCGCCGAAGAGAGCACCGGCACAGCGCCTAACTTTGCAGCCAGCGCGCTTGCCAGTTCCGCTTCACGCGATGGATTGGCATAACCGTTGATGGTCACCAGCGCCACCGCGCTCACGTTGAGTTGCAATACCTCGGACGCCACCGTTGCCAGTTCGGCCTCGATTGGCCACTGCGTCACTTCACCGGCGGGACTAAACCGCGCCGGGATTTCCAGCACGCGCTGACGCGGTAAAAATGGCGGCTCGCGGTCGGCATGAAAATCGAACGAGGACGGCATGCGCGCACGCGCGATCTCCAGCACATCGCGGAAACCGGAGCTGATGACCAGCGCAATGTCCGCGCCCACGCCGCTGGATAATGGCGTTGAGGCCCAGCGTGGTGCCGTGCAACACCAGCGACAGCGCGCCTGGCGGGTAACCCGCTTTTTAGCAGCACGGCGCGCAGCCCCGTCACTCACCGCCAGAGCGGGATCGGCGGGCGTGCTGGGCTGTTTAATGGAAAAAGCGTTGCTGGCGTTGCGGATCAAATAAAACAAAATCGGTAAAGGTTCCTCCGACATCCACGCCGACTGTCGCTCCGGCTGCGGGGCTGTTATCCACCTTAAATCTCCTGCATTACTGGTGACTTAGCTTTGTAAGGCGTTAATCTCCGTTGCTTTGCCATGCAATACGAGCAACAAAAATGACTAAGCTTTGCTGGAATGCGCATGAAGTGGCGCTTAGCTGCGTGCTAGCAATGGTTCGCGCAAATGCGTCTAAGCCGGCGCGGTGGAATGTTTTATGTTGTGCATAAATTGAAGGAGAACCCGTATGTCCGCGTCGTTATCACCTCAGGAAAGCGCGCTGTTACCGCAGATCCAGCAATGGATCGCCGATCACCGCGCCGCATTAACCGATGATCTGGCCCAATGGATTGCCATTCCAAGCATCAGCCGCGCCGACCTCGCAGCGCCCGGCGCGCCCTTTGGTCCCGAGTGCGCGCAAATTTTACAGCAGGTGTTAGAGCAGGCAGAACAGGTCGGTTTTAAAACCGAGCAGCATCAAGGCTATGCCGGTTCTGTGATTTATGGCGAGCACGCGCGCGACATCGGGCTGATCAACCATCTTGATGTGGTGCCAGCGGGCGATAACTGGACCTTTCCACCCTTCGCGCTGACGCAACACGGCGATTTTGTTATTGGTCGCGGCGTGGCGGATAACAAAGGGCCCGGCGTACTCAATTTCTATCTGTTAAAGCTGATTCGCGATCTGAATATTCCTTTGCATCACAATCTGCGCATCGTTTATGGCCTGGCGGAAGAGACCAATATGGCCGATATGGCGTGGTTCGCGCAGCACGGTCCGGTGCCCGATTGTTCGATTGTCACCGATGGCATGTTCCCGGTGAATAATGCGCAGAAAGGGCAACTGAGCTTTACCCTGAAGGTCGCCGAGTCGGGCGTGCTGGCGGATATCGTGGCCGGTTCGGCCAGCAATAGCGTGCCAGATTTCGCCAGCGTGCGGATTGTGCAGGCTGATGCGCATGCCGTCAGTGAAAAGCTGGCGCTGCTACAAGGCATTGCCGCGAACCATGTGTCGATTAAAGCTGAAAAGGAAGGCGCTTTCACACTGGAAGCACGCGGTAACGGCGGGCATGCCGCCTTCCCCCACGGCACGCTAAATGCCACGAAGGTGCTGCTCGCGGCGCTGATCGAACTAGAGTTATTGGGCGATCACGAACGTCAGCTAGCGGAAACGTTGGCACAGCTGTTTGCGTCGCCGTATGGCGAGAGCGCCGGATTGGGGCTGGAAGATGCGGAGTCCGGTAAACTGACGCTGAATGCGGGTGTGTGGTACAGCGATCGCGCCGATACACTGAGCATTGATGGTGATATCCGTTATCCGGTTTCGTGGCGCGGCGAGCAGATCGTCGAAATGCTGCAACTGCAATTAGCGGCCACCACCATTACGCTCGATCCCGACTGGCGCGACGTGGCGCCGTTTTTCTTGCCGGCATCGCATCCGATAATTTCGCTGCTGCAGCAAGTGTGGAATGACACCACCGGCAATGACGATCGTCCTTACGCGATGGGCGGCGTGACCCATTCCAAGAAGTTGCCGAACGCCATTACCTTTGGGCCCGGCTACCAGAAAACTGCGGCAAACACGCCAGATTTTTACCCGAGGGCCACGGTTTGCCGCACGGTGCCGACGACGATCCATTTGCCATCATTGCTGGACGCGATACCGAAATATGTGATCGCGTTGATGAGGTTGGATAGTTTTTTGCTAGCTAAGAGTTAAACCGGTCGCGATAAATGGCGAGCCCATGGGGTTAATTCATCACCAACCCGCCATCCACGTACAGCGTTTGTCCGGTGACAAATTCGCTCCAGTCAGAAGCGAGGAACAGCACCGGGCCGGTGATATCGTCCGGGCGGGCAATGCGTTTGAGCGGAGTTTGTGCGGTGAGGAGATCGCGGACTTCTTCGCGCGTTGCCTGGCTGGCATCGGTGGGATAAACCAGGCCCGGTGCAACGCAGTTGACGCGAATTCCCAGTGGGCCAAGTTCGGTTGCCAGCGTGCGGCTAAAACCGGTCAACGCCGCTTTCGCCGTGACGTAATCGTGGTAAGGCACCGAAGGACGCGCCACCAGATCGCTGGTCAGATTAACAATGCTGCCGCGCACCCCGCGTGCGCATCAGCGATAGCGCTGACTGGCACACGTTGTAAGCGGCTTTGACTGAACCATCAAACTGCGCCTGATAGCCCGACCACGGCGTTTCCCAGAAGCGCTGGCGGTTTTCGGTGTCGAAAACGTAGGGCGCAAAGGCGTTATTGATCACCGCATCGAGGCGGCCGGTGGCGTTGATGATTTGCTCCATCATGGCGTTCACCTGTTGCTCTGACGTGACATCAGCAGCAATCGCCAACGCGTTGCCACCCAAGGCGCGACAGGCATCGACCACGCCCGCTGCGGCTGCTTCATTGCGCAGATAATTCACGACGACAAATGCGCCTTCCGCGGCGAAGGCTTTGGCAATGGCAGCGCCAATGCCGCGACTGGCACCGGTGACTAAAACTGTCTGGTTGGCGAATTTCATTTTCAGCTCCTTAGAAATGAGGTGTGCGTTTCCCAGGTGCGCATAAATGCGCACCCTACAAAACCCAATATGCATAAACGCGTTGTAGGGTCGCCATTTATGGCGACCGCGTCACTCCGCATACGGTGCGTAACTCTCGGCGGCCGCTTCTGCGCCCTGCTCGATCTCCGTGATGGTCACCAGATCGAGCAAACTAAAACGCCCATCGTGATGCCAGCCCGCTTCCGGCGAGGTCATATTGCCGAATGCGGTAACGCGGGTAACGCCAACTTTTCCCAGCAAGCCAGACAGGCGGAACAGCTCTTCTGGCGCGGCTGCCACAGCCGCTGTTTGCAGAAAATGGCGCTGCGCTGTGACCAAACCTATCGCTTCATCCAGCGAATCAACTGACACCACTTTCAAGGTGCGTCCAAGTGCGCTGGGCGCTAAGGCTTCCGCTTGTGCCACGCTCACCACCGACCAACTGTCGCCGGGATCGCCATATAGCATGCGGTCGCCCGCCAGCGCACGCATCTCTTCTCCATTGCGCCACGCCGCGAGGCTGTTAATTTCGTCGCGTTCCCGCGCAGAACGGGGATGTTTGCGTTGCAGCGCAGAGAGTTCATGGGCGATATACGCGGCGAACTCATCCGGCGACACCTTGCCGCCGCGCTCGACAAACAGCATCTGCGGCGAGTAGCAACCGGCTTGATCGTAACGCATCACGTCATAAGCAACGCGTCGCGCGAGGTCAGCGCCCTGACGCGAGTTGAGCGCCGAATGGGCTACCAAACCAAAGCTGATTTTGTGTCCGTGTGGCAAAAAGCGCGTGGTGACTGGCAATTGCTGCTGGATGGCAGTCAGCGTTTTGTTGCCGCCGTAAGCCAGCACCACATCGGCTTGCCGCAGCCAGGTTTGTTCGGTTTGCGCATCACCGCCTTTCCACCACACCACCGCAATGCACTCACCGAGTTTTGGGTCGATCTCCGCCAGCAGCTGAACGAACCAGCTGGCAATCAGCGGCTCATTGCCCGGCAGTTTGCCGATGCTGCCCGCTTTTACCAGCAAGCCACAAATCAGGCTCCACAGCGGCAAGCCCGGCACATTGCCGGCCCAGATATGCATCAATAAGTCAGGGCCAAACGCACGCGCAAAGCCGCCTTTGGGTCGAGGCTGGAAATCATCCAGCATCAACGGATTGGCGAAATCTTCAGCCAGAAAGCGCTTGAGCTGGGGTTGGCGGAAGGTTTTGAGATAACCGGTGAGTCCGAGTCGCACCATCTCGGCATCGTAACCGGTGATAATCGGCAGCAACTTTTCCGCTTTGATGCGCAGCGGATGCGTGCGATCCAGCAGCCTTGCCACCGCTTCATCAATAATCGCGATAATTTGCGCGACGCTCAGTTGGCTGAGATACGCGCGTGCATTGGCGCGGATACGCGCAGAAAGCGCGCTAATTTGCTGATGGTTCAGTTCCGGAACGAACACCTCAACGCTTTCGCCGCGCTGGCTAAAACTCAGCGTGCGCCACTGCACTTCCTCGGCGGTCAGGCCCGGCAGATGTCCCGCAACGTGTTTCACTGCGTCACCTGCGCGCTGGCGAGGAATTCTTCCATGACCAGCGAGCAACCTTTGGCATCGGCGCCGGTGACGCGTCCCAACAGATGGAAACCCTGCGGCACCATCACACCGGCATCCTCGGTTAACAAGGCAGAAACCGAGTTGAAATGGGCAAGATCGTGATGCACCAACACGCCGACTTCCCCAGCAGGCACGTCATCACCGGTAAGCGGATTCACAATACGCGTGCGGATCCAATGCGGTCCTGACTTCACCGGCGGGCAAGATTCATTGCCCCAGTCATAAAACTGGGTGCTGATTTCGGTCATGCCGTACATGTTGATGCAGTGTTGGCGCGGAATACCGCAGGCATCGGAAAGCGCGGCATAGAATTCGTCGGCTTCCACCTCGCGCGATTGGCCTTTAAAACCGCCGGTATCCAAAATCCGGCTGCCTTCTGGCAGCGAAAAACGACGCTGCTGGCGCTGCATTTCATCCAACATTTGCACAAAACTGTAGCTGGCGCCTAACAGCGCGTAGGGTTCGCCACTGGCTTCGGCCTGCTCCAATGCGGCAAACAGGCGTGCCATATCCAACCCATTTTCTTCCACCAGCACTTCGCTTTCGGGTGTGCCGAACTCCTGCTTTGCCACATTGAGATAGGTCGCCAGTGAGGAATTTGGCAGCGCCGCAATATCCGGGAACAAAATGCCCATGCGGATGCGCGCCCTGCCCACCATGAAGCGCTGGCGGAAGTTGAGCCTCATCGAACATTTCCACACGTCGAGCGTTGGATGATAGCTGCGGCCTTTAACCGCGCCGGTAGTGCCGCTGGTCATAAAGATCGCGGCCATTTGGTCAATTGGTCGGCAACTGAGCGTGAGATCTTTGAAGGCGGAAATCGGGATAGCGGGGATGTTGCGCCAGTGCTTCACCGTCAGCGGCGTACGTCCGCGCTGCAGGGCGAAGCGTCGATAAGGGAGATTGTGGGTGAATTGATAGGCGAAGATGTCCAGAGCCAACTGGTTGAAATCGTCGTCGGAGGACTCCTCACGCTGCATAAATGTGAGCAGAGCCTGAATTATTGCCGTTTCGGTCATGTTCGTAGCCACCTTTGCGATTGCGCAGATGCTCTTATGGCAAAGCCTGAAGAGCGCGAACTGTCCGCTACAAAGCACAAAGAGGGAATCAGGGCGTACCATCGCCCTGCGGTTCCGCATCCCTACGCCGGTATTAGCCGGATCAGGTTCGGAGGGTCACTACGTCGTCCGCAAAAAATGCCGACCGGTAGAATCTCAGCCCTCTAACAGGGCACCCCTTGGAACAAGGCGCAGTCTAGGATGAGGCCGGATGTTGTGTCAACCGTGTTAAAAAAGCTGCTGATAGAGGTGAAATTCTGGCCTGTCCGGCAGTAATCACACAGTGCCTTATACTTTCGTAAAGTATTCAGTAAGAGGTGAACAATGGCTGGCGGTTGGTCTGAAGACGGTGCAGTACACAAACAAATTGATGCCACGGTAGACGAGGCCGTGGCTCGCGCACGCAAAAATCTCGGTCACGGTGAAAGTGCGGAAAATTGTGATGAATGCGGCGAACCGATCCCCGAAGCACGTCGCGCGGCGTTAGCCGGTGTGCGCTACTGCGTGAATTGTCAGAGCAAGATCGATAAAAAACAGGCGGCAAGCAGCGGCTTCAATCGACGCGGGAGTAAGGATAGTCAGTTGAGATGACCGCCGCTGACTGGCTGATTAGGGAAAATGTTCTAAGCTCTTTATGTCGTTACATTTATTCCACTGAAAGGAACTCATCATGATGAAAAAAACAGTATTGGCAACCGCATTTCTTGGCACCTTTATGGCCATGACCTTGACAGCCTGCTCATCTAACCAAGCCATTAAGACCACCGACGGACGCACTATCGTGACGTCTGGCAAGCCGCAAATCGACAGTGATACCGGACTTGTTTCCTACGAGGATGCGCAAACCGGTAAAACTGAGCAGATCAATCGCGACAAAATTACCAACATGAGCGAACTGGATAATTAATATCCTTATAACTGTCTGGAGAGACGAATGAAAAAATCAATTTTGCTTTCTATTACTGCAGTGATTGCCCTGTCCGCCCTGACCGGATGTACGCGTACTTCCTACGCCATCCACACCAATGATGGCCGCACCATCGTAACCGATGGCAAACCACAGGATGCGGAAACCGGCCTGCTGGGTTACGTCGATGCCAATGGCGTGAAGCAGCAAATGAATAAAAGTGACGTGAAAGAAATTTCAGAAATTCCTAAGAAATAACCTTCCTCATTTAAGCCGCCCGCTGTCATGAATTTCCCTCACAGCGGCGCGGACTTAATGATTTGAAATGCCTGATTCAACCCGTGTGACGCTGCAATCCATCGATATACTTTTTACTCTCCCTTAGCACCTCAACAATGCGTTCCAGTTCCACTGGCGCGTCACTGCGTACCGGCATGCTGTCAGTCAGGCGATGCATGCGCAGCGGGATTTCTAACGTACAGGGAATCTTTTTCTCAGCCAATAAGTGAAGTAGCGGCTCATAATCCAATAAACCCTGCCCGATGGCTGGAAAGTAAAACTCTGCGCCCTGCTTATACACATCTTTAATGTGGCAATGACGCATTTGCGGTAGCAGCTGCATTATCTGTTCAATCGCATCCGCTTGAGGTCGCAAAGACACCATGTTACCGGCGTCGCCATTAAACGCTACCGCCGCGCTGCCCCACCTCTCGCAACAACTGTTCACCCTCGGCTGCCAGCGCAAAAGGCATCATAATTATGGTCGCCACCATTTTCGATCAGCAAGCAACAACCGGACTGCTCAAGATGTGGCGCAATCTGACGTAGATTACTCACCAGCGCCGCATAATCCTCACGCTTTGCCGTGCAGGCGTTAAGCAGCTTGACGCCAATCGCCTGAGCAAAATCGATGCGTGTTTTCAAGTACTCGACCGCTTCGGGTCGCGCGAGGTTAAAGGTGCAACCGAGCGCCAGCGTTTTCAACTGATGCTTGTCCAGCAGTGCACGGATGTGTTGCGCATTGGCCGGGCTAAACAGGCTGTCATCAAGATCACCCACATAGCCCTGGTTGTAGGCCAGCTCCACATAGTCGTAGCCCAACGCGCGAATAATACCGAAAGCGAGATCCATATCGTGCCCGTCGAAAATAGAGGTGTTAACACCGAGCTTAAGCGGATGGGACATAGCGAACGTTCTCCTTGTGTCGTGGGGGAGTGGCTTGCAGCGCCGGGCGGTAATAACGCAGCGCGTTGTCATAGAACAAGCGGTATTGCATGTCGTAAGGCAGATGCTCAACCATCTTTTTGAAACCGGTATATAAGTTGTCAAAGCTGACGCACAGACCATCGACCGGGAAATTGCTGGCGAACATGCAGCGACGAGTGCCGAACATCGCCAGAGTATTGCGTACAATCCCC
>CATOTO010000169.1:17500-19175 GCA_951812925.1 Calliopum simillimum | reverse complement strand
TGAGCTGGCGGGACTAGGGCGGGGCTAGGTTCAATCCTTAGGATTTCTAGGCCCACCCTCAACTAACAGTTTTTCAAACCCCCCCTCTCTTTGCCGCGCCCTGCGCATGCACCCACCCTGCATACATCTCATGTTGAACACCAAGGCCGCCCCCAAACGCTCTCAAAAAAATATGACAAACTAATTTTGATGCAATAAAACTACTGACACAGTTTGGGGGAGGGTTGGTAGTTTAGAGATGCAAAAAAAAACCTGCGGCAGCACAGTGTTCTCGACTGGTCACCCACGTCAATACTCTCTGGCCCCTGCGATGCTTGTCTGCGCGGATCGGACGAGACGCGGAAGGTTCATCGCGGTATGGCCGCAGATAGAATGCAAGGGTCTTGAATGCCAATAGATAGCACTCCCGCCACAGCCGCCCAGCCCTGCGCCACACCACACCCATATCTCAACCAATACTCAATAAAAACTAGGCCTGACTACAGAAACTTGGACTAGAACAATAGATCTACTTGGCAGGTATGCTGTCAATTGATTTCAGGCCTTGTTTGTGGAGATGCATGTTATGAGAGTGTGTACCAGAAAATGGGGTAGTAGTCTCACTGTTCTGTTACTTGACGGCTCCTACAGCTTGCACACTGTAAACCATTTTACCATTATAATTCAAAATTCCACCCTGAACAGTTTCCAAAACTACCAATCTACACACCTGCCAATTTTCAGAACCTAAAAGTTGGGGGGAGAAAAGTTATAGCAGTATATGTGCGGCAGTGAGAAACCCGCAGCTCAGAGTTTGGTTGTCAGGCAAGCGTGCGGGGTAAGCGTGGGACGGCTGGCTGAGGGCCAGGCTGCTGCAAACCTGCGGCCGCAGTTGAATACAAGCCCCTGCCGGCGTTGTAATCCCCGCGCCCCCGCGCAGGTTTGTATGCACGCCTTACAGCGCTTTATATTGGCTCGGCGCAGGGTGAAAACCTCAAAATTTTTCTAAGTGGCTCCGGCAGCTAGCGCTGCCTCCGCCACTTCTGATGCGCCAGCATCCGTCCGCCCTAATAAAATTTTTAGTCCCACCCTGCACTGTTTCGACAGTTTTCCGCCGCATTACCCCGCCCATTAGCGCCTCCATTCACTTCAACAACTGACCCCACCCTCCACTAAAAAGTCGACTACCAGCCTGCATTCAACTCGCCTCCCACTACTAATCACTCTACTCACGTACTCAGATACACCCCATTTAATCTACATTCACCGTGCCACAACCACACCATCAATAAAGCAACAATTTCACTTTTTGATGACCCAGCAAAAATTGGCACAACTAGATCCAGCAAAAATCGGCACAACTAGATCCAGCAAAAATAAGCACAACTAGCGCCCGCGGATTATTACTGACTACTAGCTGGCACGGGTGCTGGCTTACTCCCCACATACAAAGCCCATTCCTTAGCAGTTCTGGACCCACCCCCCACCACCACCTCCGCCAGCCCAGCCAGCCCAGCCAGCGCGCGCGCCCACCACCAGCCGCCCAGCCCCATGCACGCACACACCAAAACAACACCCCTCCCCAAACAGCTCAAAACTTGGTGAGCAACTAGATTAAATAAATATGAAACAAAGACAGCAGTCGAAACAAACAAAAGCACAGCAGAGAGGTGTGATCTGGCTACCTGCGCGAGAG
>CATOTO010000168.1:0-21827 GCA_951812925.1 Calliopum simillimum | reverse complement strand
TTTTGTAAAGCTTTAAAAATGTAGCAGTTAACGTAAGCTGTGGGCAGCAGAATGCAGCCGTCAGTTAGAGGAGACACTTATGGCTCAGCAGCAACAGCGCGGTCCTCGTTCAGCGCTGCTAGATGGATTTTCGTGGCTGGAATACGCCTTCCAGCCGGCGGGCCAGCCCGTCCCGACGGATGCGGCTTACGGTCAACAGCGCCATAGCGCCCATGTGGTGCTGGCCAGTCAAAATCTGCTGCCGCCGAAGAGTTGTGAATCGGATGGCCTAATTGGCGAACATCATGTGCCGGTCGCGGTTTACACCGCCGATTGCCTGCCGGTGTTGTTTGTCGATCCACAGCAGCAGCAGGTTGCAGCGGTGCATGCAGGCTTACAAGGCACGCTGGGCGGCGTACTCAACAGCGCGATTGATGCGCTTATCGAGCGGGGGGCAAGCTGTGAAACGCTGCATGTGGCGATCGGGCCAGCCATCGGTCCATGCTGTTACGAACTGGGTAAGGATCTGATTACGCGCATGCAGGACCGCGACGATCTGCCGCCGCTGCCGTGGTCGGCTCAGCAACCGCATAACGCGCAGGCGATTCGCCCGCAGGCGCGTGCACAGCAGCAGGGTATTTGGTTTGATTTGCCGCAGCTGGCGCGGAGCATGTTGTTACAGCGAGGGATCGAGGCGGAACATATTGACGTGCTGGGCGTGTGTACGTATTGCATGGCCGAGTCGCAATCCAGTTATCGCTACAACACCCATTTTACCAGCGGCTATCAATCGCGGTTTTCGTGGATTCGCACACGCGAGTAGGGGCTTCACATCCTTGTGAAGCCCCTACTCGATCAGTGGATCACGGCGTTGAGGGCTAGTACGCCGGCTAAACCAAGGATCGAGATCAGCGTTTCCATCACCGTCCAGGTTTTCAGGGTTTCCACCACGCTCAGGTTGAAGTAGCCCTTGAACAGCCAGAAACCAGGGTCGTTCACGTGCGAGGCGATCACGCTGCCAGAACCCACCGCCAGCACCATCAAGGCGGGATCGGCATGGGTTGCGGCAATGATTGGCGTGACGATACCGGCGGTGGTGATAGCCGCCACCGTGGCTGAACCTAGCGCCACACGCAGCATCGCGGCCACCGTCCAGCACATCAGCAGCGGCGACAGTGACGATCCCTTCATCATATCGGCGATGTAATTACCGACGCCGCTGTCCACCAGCACCTGCTTGAATGCACCGCCACCGGCAATGATGAAGATGATCATGGCAATGGCGGCAATCGATTCCCCGCACATATCCATTACCTCTTCCATTTTGCGACCGTTGCGCAATCCAAGCGTCAGCACCGCAATCACCACGGCGATAAACAGCGCTACCGCTGGATTCCCGATGAACTCAAAGAACTGACGCAGCGCGTTTTCTTTCGGCGTGGTTAACTCGAACACCGCGGCAATCGCCATCAACACCACCGGAATCACGGCGGCAAAGATACTGATGCCAAAGCCTGGCATCTCTTCTTCGGTGAAGATTCTTGGGTTATAAAGCCCTTCTGGCGGCGACTTCTCAAAGCTCTTAAGGAACTTAGAGAACACCGGCCCAGCAATGATGACCGTTGGAATAGTGATGATCATGCCGTACAGCAAGGTGGTACCGAGATTAGCGCCAAAGATGGTGGCAATCGCGGTGGGGCCAGGATGCGGTGGCAGGAAGCAGTGCGTCACCGACAGCGCCGCCACCATCGGTACACCGACGTACAGCAGCGGTAAATTCGCCGCCGCCACGATGGTGAACACCAGCGGAAGCAAAAGTACAAAGCCGACTTCGTAGAACATCGCCAAACCGACAATCAAGCCGGTTACCACCAGCGCCCATTGCAGCCGTTCTTTACCGAATGCCGCAATCAGCGTGGTTGCAACACGTTGCGCGGCACCGGTATCGGACACCAATCGCCCGAGCATGGCGCCGAAGCCAAGGATCATGGCTAAGCCGCCCAGCGTCGAACCTATGCCTTTTTGAATCGAGGCCATCACATTCAGCGGTGTCATGCCTTCGGCAATACCGACCACCGCCGACACAAACACCAATGCAATGAAGCCATTGACCTTAAATACAATCATCAACACCAGCAGCAGTATCACACCCAGCACAATTATGGTTATTGGCATTTTTTATTATCCTTTGGAATACAGAGGGGTGATTAAGGTTTAGGCGCGGCACAGCAATAACGCCAGCCGCACCCCGGCATCACACGGCGACGCGCATGCCACCATCAACGAACAGCAAATGCCCGTTAACGAAATTCGACGCTCCCGAAGCAAGAAACACCGCAGCGCCAATCAGCTCTTCTGGCTTGCCCCAGCGGGCAGCGGGCGTGCGCTTGGTTAGCCAACCGGTAAAGGCAGGATCGTCCGCCAGCGCTTGCGTCATCTCGGTGACGAAATAGCCCGGCGCAATGGCGTTAACCTGAATATTGTGACGAGCCAACTCCACGCACATGCCACGCGTCAGCATAGTGACCGCGCCTTTTGAAGCGGCATAAGGCGTGATGGTGTCGCGCCCTAACTCGCTCTGCATCGAACCGATGTTGATGATTTTGCCCTGCTGGCGCTCAACCATCTTCTTCGCAACCGTCTGAGAAACCAGAAACACCGCGGTCTGGTTCACGGCGATCACGTCATTCCAGTCTTGCTCTGGGAATTCAAGGAACGGACGACGACGCTGAATTCCGGCGTTATTCACCAGCACATCAATCGCGCCCCACTCGGCTTCGATCTCGTCAATCGCCTGCTTAACCTGCGCCGATTGCGTCACATCAAAGGCTTTGGCGTGCGCACGCAGTCCCCGTTCGCGCAACTGCGCAGCCCCCTTTTCAGCGCCTTCAGGTGTTGTGGCATTGATGATGACTTCGGCACCGGCTTCTGCCAGTCCACGCGCCAGCAAAAATCCAATGCCGCGCGCCGAACCGGTAAGCAGCACGCGTTTACCTTCGAGGGAAAATAACTGATTCATCACGGCTCCTTAAAACGTCAACTGAACTTTAGCGGCTCGGGTTTTATCACCGGCAAATTGCAGCGCGGCATCAATATCCTGCAAAGCATACTCACCGCTGAACAACGGCAACGGGTTCACCACACCGTTGGCCAGCCACTCGACGGCGGTATTGAATTCATGAGTAAAGCGGAAGGAGCCGACCAGATTAATCTCTTTGGCAATCAGCGCCATTATTGGGAAGTCCGGGATGGTGCCACCCATGCCAACCTGCACCAGTGTGCCTTTGGCACACACCACATCCAGGCAACGCTGCAAGGAAGAAGGATGGCCAGAGGCTTCAAACGCCACATCGAAATAGCCTTTGTCGGCAAGATATGGCGCGAAATCGCCTTCAGCAGCGTGAATCACTTCAGTCGCGCCCATTTGCTGCGCCATTGTCAGCGAACGCTCGCTGATATCACTGCAAACAATCGAAGCCGCACCGCGCGCTTTCGCCGCCGCTGCAATCAGGCATCCAATCGGTCCAACACCGGAAATGAACACGTGTTTGCCAGTGAGATCGCCCGCCTGATGCGTAGCGTGAATGCAAACGGCGAGCGGTTCAGCAAACACCATCACGGTTTCATCGGCATCCTGGCGGAACGGCACGCATTGCGCGCTATCCACCACCTTGTATTGGGTGAAACCGCCGTCAACGTGCGGAACATACATGGCGCTGCCGAAAAAGCGCATTGAAGTACACTGGTTTTCCTGGTCGCGCTGGCAATATTTGCATTCGCCGCATGGCTTAGAAGGATTGACCGCGACTTTTTGCTCCGGTTTGAGCGCTGGGTTGTCGCTCTCCACCACGTAGCCAATCACTTCATGACCCAGAATCATCGGCATTTTGATTTCAAAACTGCCGACTTTTCCTTCCTGATAATAGTGCAGGTCTGAGCCACAAATGCCGCCGCGCGTGATACGCACCAGCGTGCCTTTGCCATCCCATTTCACCTGCTGCTGTGCCACGCTGACTTGTTTTTTTCCGGTTATCACACCGGATTGCGTTTCGATATTCATCGCTGTCCCCTAAGTGCTGTTGCAATGGGGGCCATCAGACCGGGTTATTCAGCTGAAAACTGTGACGAACATCACTCAAAAATATGTTACGAGAGAGCTGTTACTGAGAACGTGACCTGCGCGAGGCGGAAAGGGAAAAAGGCGGTTACAGGGCACCGCCTGGGGAAGGAATTAGTAACCCGACATCAAATCGTGGCTGTATTTGAACAGCTCGGAATCTGAACGCAGACCGAGTTTTTTCAAGGCCGACTGTTTCTGACCGCTAACCGTTTTGCGACTGCGTTTAAACTTCACCGCAATTTGCGAAACGCTTAAACCATCGAGGAAACAGCGCACCACTTCAACTTCGCGCGGGCTAAGGGTTTTCACCTTCTCATACATGTTGCCTTTGCTGCTGAAATCCATGTTTTCATCCAGCGATTCTTCACTCATCACATAGAGATTTTCAACTTCGTAGGCCACTTCCTTCGACAGGAATAAACGTCCCTGCGCGACCTGACGAATTGCATGCGTGATCTCTTGCATATTGTGGCTCTTGCCGATAAATCCTTTGACGCCAGCACTGAGCACCATTTTGACAATCGCCGGGCTTTCCATTGAAGAAGAGATCAGAATTTTTTGCTGTGGATAGTGATTACGTAATTGCTTCACCAACGCGAGACCATCCAGCTCACGTTCGCCCAGCAGAAAATCTAACACCAATACGTCAACTGGCGTGCTTCTTAGCTGGTTAAAGAGCTCATTACTTGAGGCCCAAGTGCCCACTAATTGAATATCGGGCTCATGTTTTAAACACAACTCGAAAACAGTACGGACCATTGGGTGATCATCAAGGACAGCAACACGCACTTGTTTATTGTGTGCATATACCATTTATTTATTCCTTTATTACAGTTTTAACTTTGTCCAATCGTGATAACCACACCAGTTGAAGTGACCTGATGATATTAATTAACGACAATTGAGATCATGATCCCATCTCAGCGTTATAATCTTCTTAAAATAATCCATCGGCACCTCGGCTAATACTGCCTTTTTACCGATTAACATTTAAACACACCATTTTTTATGCTGTACAGCTGCGTAAAAGTGCGAAAATTCTGACTTAACTCATCACTCAGGCCACATAAGAATTGTCTTGAAAGGACGCCATGCATATAAGACACTGATTAAAATTAACAATTAATAAAACTCTTATACCTTTTCAATTAAGCACTTTCTTTAATAACAGCTTGAATTCTTAAGAATGGTCGCAAAGTATGGGCGAAAACAAAATAGAGAGAGAGAATTAATTAAATATCTCTATACTCCCATACCCTTAATGAAATTAATGTAATTCATCTTATCGAGAGGGTGCCGTGCTCAATCCGCTCGGAATTTTTCGACACGCAATCATATTGCTATTTTTTTTATTTCCACATGTATTATCCGCATCAGAAAAAACACTGCAACTGCTCGCCCGATATGATACGAAGCAGCCAACACTACAATTAGCCGAGCCTATTTATTCTGGATTTCAGAATAAAGTCATCAAAGTTGCAGTAGCCGGTCAACCGCAACCGCCATTGTTCATGGATACCGATACCCGGCGTTTTGAAGGATTGAGTGCCGATTACCTCTCTCTTATTCAAAGCATGCTCGACACCCACATTGAGCTCTACCACTATCCCAGCCATAGCGACGCGCAAAAAGCCGTTGCCAGTGGCGAAATGCACATGCTGGCCATACATGTTGTGCTGCCTTCATCAGAGCCACAACCGCTGCTCGCCAGCGTGCCATGGATGCTGGATTACAGCGTATTGGGCAGTAAGGAAGATCACGCACTTAATTTGCATCACACCATTGAGCAGCGCATTGCCTGGTCAGGGCCGCCAATTCGACGTGCATATCTGGAGCAGAACGTTGAAGATGACCGACTGCGGCGTTTTCCTGGCTACTACGATGCTGTAGCCGCCGTGATGTTTAATCAGGCAGGCCAGGTTTGGGGCAACGCCGCCACGCTGAACCACCTTAATCGCTATGTGTTTGCTAACGCCCTTAACATCGTACCCGATGAGCACAGCATTCCGATGCATGTCAGCTTTGGGATCAGCCCGCACTTTCCGCAGCTGGCTGAGGCCATTGATAAAGCCTTGCCGCTTATCCCGCTGTCAATTCGCCTGCAAATCGCCAAACGCTGGCAGCTCGATGCTCATCATGTTTTGCAGCGCAATCCGCTCGCGTTAACTCAGGAAGAAGAAAAGTGGCTACAGGAACATCCGCGGATTGATGCCGTACTCGCAAAGAGCCAGTCTCCTTTAAGTAGCCGTACCGCAAGAATGCCATTTAGCGGGATGATCATTGATGTACTGGAGCTGATTCATAACCTAACCGGAATAACTTTTGATAATCGTGCTCCGCAAGATCACTCTGCAGCCACTGATTCTCAACGCCCGCCGCGCCTGTTTCCTTTATACATTCTTGAACAGGGCGAGGATTCACATCCACAGCTGACCACGCGCCCATGGTTAGTGTCGCATTGGGTAATCATCCGCAATCAAAAACCGCGCAGCATTCTCGATTTCGATACCTTTCCATTTGGCTCGGCATTAATGCTGAAAAATCAGGATATGAAAGAGTGGATGTTGCAGCACTATCCGAATCTACACCTTTCTTACAGTGATGACCCCGCAGATGCCCTGCACCAATTGCAGGAGCATAAAGTGGATGCGGTGGTGTTACCGAAAATTTTTGCCGATTATTTGCTGCGGAATCATTTTGGCGAGGGTCTCACCGTGGAAACCACATTAGGCGCCGAACCGGCGCGTTTTGTGATGCGCGCTGAGGCTGGCAATGAAATGTTGGTGAGCATTCTCAATAAAGCCTTGCTGGCCATCCCACCTGAATCACTGTTCAAGCTGCTTGCGCACTGGCGTCAAGCGGATACACCGTTCCTGAGCGCCTCATGGCAAAATTACAAACAGGCGATTTTGATCATCGTGTCGGTTTCCGCCGGATTGATCTTGTTGATCCTGCTGTGGAACCACCATTTGCGCAAAGTGATCCAACAGCGCATCCAAGCTGAAAATGCGTTAAAAAATCAGCTCAACTTCACTCACACATTATTTAATGACTCGCCGGTAGCGATGTACATCCGCGACAAAAAAACCCGGCTGGTTGACTGTAATAAAGCCTATCTACGCTTCATGAATTTCCGGCGTGACGAAGTGATCGGCAAACGACTCTCGGATGTGCTCACCGGTAACAATGCCAGCATTCACAGTATTGAAGATGGCTACCTGCAAACATTGCAAGACGGTGAAGCTGTGATGCGCGATATCCATATGGTGTTTGATCAACAAACTTTCCAGCTCTATCACTGGACGCTGCCGTTTCGCGATCGGCTTGGTGATGTCGCGGGGGTAATTGGCGGCTGGCTGGATATTACCGAACGCAATGCGCTGTTGCAGGAATTGCAGTTAGCGAAGGATGCCGCTGATAAAGCCAACCGTTCTAAAAGCGCCTTCCTCGCCAGTATGAGTCATGAGATTCGCACACCGTTGCATGCCATTATTGGCCTGCTGGAACTGGAAACGCGGTCGCAACCGGCAGACGCTTTATCTGAAAATATTCGTATTGCATACAGTTCGGCACATGCACTGCTCTCATTAATCGGCGATGTACTCGATCTTTCAAAGATCGAATCCGGCATGTATCAACCCACGCTGGAAACGGTTTATTTGCCCGATGTTATCGAACAGGCAGTCGCGTTGTTTCGTAATAAAGCTGAAAGCAAAGGATTAAATCTGCATGTGGAAATGGATATTGCCGCTTATTGGGTAAAAACCGATCCACTGATGATCAATCAGATTCTTTCAAACCTGTTAAGCAACGCGATTAAATTCACCGATGCGGGTACAGTCACGGTAGTGCTGATGCAAGGGATAGCGCAGGAAGAAGAAGGCAGTGAATTCGTGATTGAAGTGAGCGATAACGGCTGCGGCATGACGGAAGATCAGCAACATGCCATCTTTGAACCCTTTGTGCAGGTTGGCGATCGCCATCAACAACAGCTTGGAACGGGATTGGGACTGAGTATCTGTCATAACCTGGCGCATTTGCTGGATGGCGAATTGATTGTGGAGAGTGCGCCGGGCGAAGGTGCTGTTTTCTCGTTTTATTTCCGGGCATCGCAGGGTGAACCGCGCGATCAGACGCAACCCCATTTATCGCAGCCAATATTGTCAGACAAACTGTCGGTCTTGGTCATCGATGATCATGCGCCTAATCGCTTGTTACTGGGCAAGCAGCTTGAAATGGCTGGACATCAGGTGGTGGTCAGTGAAAGCGCGGCCGAAGCTCTGGCGCTATGGCAACAAGAGCCGCTACGTTTTGATTTGATTATCACCGACTGCAATATGCCCACCATGAACGGCTTCCAGTTCGCAGAGGCATTACGTCAATACGAGCGCCAACATCAGTTGCCGCCCATTATGCTCTACGGACTGACCGCATCTGCCGAGCAGCATATTATGCAGCGCTGCTTACAATCAGGTATGAATGACTGTTTGTTTAAGCCACTGAATTTGGAAAGATTAGTGGCGCAGATTGCGCATTGTATGCGTCGAAGTCACCTTCACGCTGCTGCGCCTGAAATGGCAGAAACTGTAAAGATTTCTGCAAGCGCTGAAACCGGCATCGCCAATTTCCCGCCGCTGTTGACACAACTCGCAGAAAACGATGTTGAAAGTTGTCTGGCATTAATCACCAGTATTTGCCGCAGCCATGAAGAGTTATTGGTGGATTTACAGCAAACCAAGGACCCCAGCGCTTTGTCCCAACTCGGCCACAAACTAAAAGGTGGTGCTGCCATGATCAACGCTGGTGCGCTGGTAACATTGGGCCGTCAACTTGAAGTGCATCAAGATGAGGAACGTGACGTGCCGACGTTATTAGGCGCTGTCGCACTGGAAATAGAAATTGTGAATGATGCATTAAAAAAATTTGCAGAAAACTGCCTGTCAAACTAGCAGTTTCTATAGAATCATAATCTTAACAAGACATTTCTCGGTTCGCCCTATTACTCCGCCGGACATAATATCCGCCAACGTCATCATTACGGTGTCGTTAAAGGGAGATATATGTTTAATGCAAAAATCCTCATCATTGATGAGCATCGATTAGTTGCCTCCGGCGTACAGGCCTTATTATTAATGAATGGCTTTAATTGTGTCACTACTGCACACACAATTAACGATGGTATAGATAATATCATTCATCATCACATCGACATACTAATATTAGATCCTGAATTTAAAGAGAAAAATGGCATCGCATTTTTGCGCGATATTGTTAAATCCAAGACCTGGATGAAAGTCATTTTGATAAGCCAAAGTGGAAATAACCACCTCTACTTACAATCGCTTAATCAGGGCGCGAATGGTTTTGTTTCTACATACGATCCCATTCAAACGTTGATCGCTGCTATTGGTTGCGTCTCTAACAATGTGAATTATCTGCCGGGTGATATTCTGGATAAACGCCAGCGTTATGCGAACGAGCAAGATATGCTTTCTCGACTCACCGATCGAGAAAACTTAATTCTTCGCCAACTTGCGCAGGGAAAATCGAATAAAACCATCGCTTGTGAACTGGGGTTAAATAATAAAACCATCAGCACTTATAAAACTAAAATATTTCAAAAGCTAGAATCAAAAAATCTGGTAGATATCATCGAACTCGCACGTCGCAATGGTGCGTGTTGAAAGTAAAATCAAGACTAGTCTTGCGGATTAATAGTGTGGTGGCATGGCATGATGTGCCTCGTTCTCACCTCGAACAGTTTTTAAAAAGATTGAGTCTTACAGGAATTAATAACCACAGAGCTAATTTATTAGCCCCTTCTTCATGCTATTACAGGGCGAGTAGGTTTCTTCCCGTGCCTGGCGAAAGAAGTCCGATACTTTCGTCTGCGACTTACCGCCCTGCTTTTTTTTGATGTTTCTCACACGCTGAACGCCACAGACTTCCCTCCCCACAAAATCCCGCTAGAGTTCACTCATCCGACCACTTTCTGAGTATGTGATCATGTCTGAGCATTACGCCCGCCTTTTTGCCCCGCTGGATCTGGGCTTTACCCAACTCAAAAACCGTTTCCTGATGGGTTCGATGCATACCGGATTGGAAGAACATGCCGATGGCGCTGAGCGTCTGGCGGCATTTTACGCTGAGCGCGCGCGCGAAGGCGTCGCGCTGATTGTCACCGGCGGTATTGCGCCCAATCCGCAAGGCGTGGTGGCTCACGGCGGAGCGATTCTCGATCAGGAAACGCAGTGCGACTGGCATCGCATCATTACCGATGCCGTACATGCAGAAGGCGGTAAAATTGCGCTGCAAATCCTGCATGCCGGACGCTACAGCTATCAACGCGATTTGGTCGCACCTTCTGCGTTGCAGGCCCCGATTAACCCTTTCACGCCACGCGCGCTGAGCGATGCGGAGATTCGGCAAACCATCGATGACTTTGCTCACTGCGCCAAACTGGCGCAACAGGCAGGTTATGACGGCGTCGAGATCATGGGTTCGGAAGGTTATCTGATTAATCAGTTTTTGGTGGCGCAAACCAATCAGCGTGAGGATGATTGGGGCGGCGATGTGACGAGGCGGCAACGTTTCGCGCTGGAAATTACACAGGCTGTGCGCGACGCGGTTGGTAGCGACTTCATCATTATTTTTCGTCTGTCGATGCTCGATTTGGTCAACAATGGCAGCTCGCTTGAGGAAACGTTAGCGCTGGCACAAGCCCTGGAAAAGTGCGGTGTGACGATTTTTAACAGCGGCATTGGCTGGCATGAGGCGCGCATTCCCACCATCGCCACCTGCGTGCCTCGCGCTGGTTTTGCCTGGGTTACACAGCATCTGCGTGAACGCGTATCAGTGCCGGTGATTGCCACCAACCGCATTAATCACCCGGATGTCGCAGAACAACTGCTGCGCGATGGCATTGCCGATATGGTATCGATGGCGCGCCCTTTCCTCGCTGACGCAGCGTTTGTGCGCAAAGCGCAATTCAATCAACCGGATGCCATCAATACCTGCATTGCCTGCAACCAGGCGTGCCTCGACCAAATCTTTGTTGGCAAAGTCACCTCATGTTTGGTCAATCCGCGCGCCTGCCATGAAACACTGATGCCGGTGATCAACACAGAAAAACCGAAACAATTGGCGGTGGTAGGTGCCGGACCGGCAGGCATGGCTTTCGCGCTGCAAGCCGCCCAGCGCGGCCATCGGGTTACGCTCTACGAAGCCGATGCGCAGATTGGCGGACAATTTAATATCGCCCGGCAGATTCCCGGCAAAGCCGAATTTAGCGAAACGCTACGCTATTTCCGCCACCAACTCGCCGCTGCTGGCGTGACGATTAAGACGAATCACCACGTAAACGCTGACGAATTGGCAACCGCTGACGAAGTGATCATCGCCAGTGGCATTGTACCGCGCCAGTTAACCATTCCCGGTATCGATCATCCCAGCGTGCTCAGCTACCTCGATGTGATACGCGATAAAAAACCGGTGGGAAAACGCGTGGCGATTATCGGCGCGGGCGGCATTGGTTTTGATACCGCTGAGTTTTTGCTGCATCAATACTGCCATGAAGATTTTTACCAAAGCTGGGGCATTGATCGCAGCTTGCAGGCGCGCGGCGGGTTGATTGTGCCGCAACCGCAGCCTGCCGACCGCCAAATCTGGTTGCTGCAACGCAAATCCGGTAAGCCGGGCGCGGGATTAGCCAAAACCACCGGCTGGATTCATCGCGCCAGTTTGCAAGCGCACGGCGTGCACATGTGGGGCGACGTTGAGTATTTGAGCATCGATGATAGCGGGCTGCATCTGCGCCATAAGGGCGAAGCGATGACGCTGGAAGTGGATAACGTGGTGATTTGCGCCGGACAAGAACCTTTACGGCAATTGGCGGACGAACTCAGCGCGCGCGGCCAATCGGTGCGGGTGATTGGCGGCGCCGATGTGGCGCAGGAGCTGGATGCTCGCCGCGCCATCGCTCAGGCGACCGAACTGGCGTTAAGCGTGTAATTAACGCAGTTTGACTGAACGCAGCACCACAAACTTGGCGTTGGAGGCCACCAGTTCACAGTTACCAAATAGCTTTTTCATTTTGACGTGATAACCCAAGTGGCGGTTGCCGACGATGCGCAACTCGCCACCGTATTGCAGGCAACGCTTGGCATCACGCAGCATTTGCCACGCCAGATGGTCTGTTACTGCGTGTTGCTGATGGAACGGCGGATTGCACAGCACCGCATGTAAACGATCCGACGGGAAACCGCTCAGTACGTTGTTAACGCGGAACTGGCAGCGCGCCATATCCTGCGGACGGTTCACTTCCACATTCAACTGGCTGGACGCCACCGCCATGTAGGATTCGTCATAAAACAGTACCTCAGCATTCGGGTTCTGCTCCAGCGCCAGCAAACCAATCACGCCATTGCCACAGCCCAAATCGAGAATCTCACCTTCAATGTCAAAAGGCAGATGCTGCATAAAGAAGCGTGCACCAACATCCAGCGAAGCGCGGGAGAAGACGTTAGCATGGTTGTGAATCTGGTATTCCGAATCGTCGAGCGGCCACACGGTGGTCGCGGGCTGTTCCGCTAAGGTTGGCGCGGTGAAGCGGCTGTAAATCAGACGCGCTTTTTTCCACGCCAGCGAGGTTTTGCTCTCACCCAGAATGCGCTCAAACAGTTGCAGCGTGGAGTTGTGAATATCTTTGGCTTTCGCCGCCGCCAGAATCAGCGTGTCTGGCGTGACGACTTCGCGTAACGCACGCAGCTGATGCTCCAGCAGCGCCAGCGCTTTAGGAATTTTGATCATCACCACCGCCGGTGCGGCCGGTAATGGCGCGAGGCTATCGATAAAGTGCACCTGATCTTCATCCATCTCGTTGAGACGCAGGTTTTGCTTCGCCGCCTGTTCGCTCAGCAGAGAATCGCTTACGTGCCACACCGGACGTGCGCCCAGTCCGCACGTCAGCGCGCCAAAGCTGTCGTTGAACACCAGCACCGGTCCCTCTGGCAGCTCTTGCTGCAGCAGGTATTCATCGGCGGAATCCCACGCCTGTAGCGGGCTTTCCTCGCGCATTGGCGGGAAGCGGTGCAGCGTTAGCGTGCGATTGGTCAGTTCAAGTTGGCTCATGGAATCTCCGGCGTGGTACACTTTGCGCAATTTTCGCCCTAAAAAGGGGGCGCAGTATACTGTCTTTCGCTGGGAATCCCAATGTCATTAATCTATCTGCAGGGTTACCCTGAAAACATCCTCGAACAGGTCCAGATGTTGATCGAACACGAGCGATTAGGCGCTTTTCTCCAGCAACGCTATCCCGATACGCATAATATCGTCAGCGACCGCGCGCTTTATGATTACACGCAGGCGCTGAAAAACCGCTATATGCGCAGCGCGCCGCCGGTGAGCAAAGTGATTTGGGATAATAAAATCAAGGTGATGAAGCACGCGCTGGGGCTACATACCGCGATATCGCGCGTGCAAGGCGGCAATCTGAAAGCCAAAGCTGAGATTCGCATCTCGACGTTCTTCCGCCTCGCACCTGAAGCGTTTTTACGCATGATTGTGGTGCACGAGCTGGCCCACCTGAAAGAGAAAGAGCACGACAAAGCGTTTTACCAACTCTGCTGCCACATGGAGCCGGATTATCATCAGCTGGAGTTTGACGCCCGGCTGTGGATGACCGATCAGGCGATGCGTGGCAACGCCGCTTAAAGAAACTCCTGCGCTTTTTGAATCAGGCTGGTTTTAGTCAGAGCGCCCATAAAACGGCGCTCTTGCGGATTATTCAGCACCGGCAAACGCTCAAGCGTCACGCGGGCGAACGCTTCCCAACCTTCACGCATGCTTTGATTTTGATAGATGCAGGGGAAATTGTTGTCCATCACGCTACTTACCGGCGAATGCAAGGTGATCTCCTGCGCCAGCACTTTGCGTGAGATGTCGTGAATCGACACCACGCCGAGGAATTGCCCTTCGCTATTAATCACATAGACATAGCGCTCACGTTTCAATGAGCTTACGGCCAGCGCTTGCCCCACCGACTCTTCCGGTTGCAGCGCCGCGCCGGGAATGATCAGCTGATCCACGCGCATGTTATCAAAATCATATTTGGCTTCTGAACGACTGAAGTGATTGCTCACCACCGGATAAGTGCTGGTCGATTGCAGGCGATATACCACCATGGAGGCCAGTACCGATGCGATCATGATCGGGAATAACAGGCTGCTATTCAGCGTCATCTCTAACACCATCAGCATCGCCATTAACGGCGCCTGGCTTACCGCTGCCAACACCGCTGCCATGCCAATCGCCGCATACAGCAAAGTATTGCCGACCGGTAAATGCAGCATCACGCCGATTTGCGCCAGCGCCACACCAAGCAGCGCGCCGATCAATAAAGAAGGGGTAAACAGCCCGCCAACCGCATTCGATCCCACCGACAGCGTGGTCGCCAGCGTTTTCAGCACCAGCAACCCCAGCAAGCCCACTAACAGATATTGACCATCGATAATTTTAACGATCACTTCATAACCGTTACCCAGAATATCGGTGGAGATCAGCGCCAGAAAGCCAACCGCTAAACCGCCTGCTCCGAGGCGCAGCGGCAACGATCTTACCCGGCCAAACAGCGCTTTACTGCGCGCAATCAGTTTGATCAGCAGCCAACCGGCAAATCCGGCGACAAAACCAATCAGCAGCGTCATCAGCAAGCTACTGACATCCATCTGGAATAGCGCTTCAGATAACGGATAGAGCGCGCTGCGAAAACCCAGCGACCACATGGTCATCACCGCCACCGCGGAGGCGACAATCAGCGGGATCAGCCGTTGCAAGGCCGAGATACCAAAAGCAATTTCCGCGACAAAAATCGCCGACGCCAGCGGCGCGTGATACACCGAGGAAAGCCCGGCGGCCGCGGCCATCGCCACGATATCGCTGTTACGCAGATTCAGCGATGCGGGCAGCCAGCGGCCAATCAAACTGCCGCTCAGCGCCGAAAGCTGCACCATCGGGCCTTCTTTACCAATCGACGCGCCGCTGCCGATACTGGCAATTGATGAGAGCGCGCGGAACAGCGAGGTTTTGGTCGGCACCGCATCGAGTCGCGCGTTGATCACTTCCAGATAATCGGTTTGCACCGTTTCCTGTTTCTCAATCGCCACCGCATAACGCAGGAACCAGCCAGCCAATACCCCGCCCGCGCCCACCAGCAATGGCCAGAAGATCCACGGCCAAACGTGCATCGCCACGGTGATTTCATTGTCGCTGTTGAACAACAGGCGGTTGATCAGGTCAATCACACCGCGAAACGCCAGCGTGACCAGCGAAGCCACGCAGCCGACGGGAATGGCGATCAGTAATGTGGTCCAGTTCAGAGCATGTTTACTTCCACTCACCCGCGCGTCCCCGCTCAGTCGGTTAAAAAGTTGTGCGGCATCATCATATTGGAATGCGGATCTCAGGATCAAATTTAGCCTGCCAACCGGCCAAATGAACATGTTACTCTGCCGCTTTACTTTAGCAGGAGAACAGCACGTGATTCGTTTCGCCATTGTGGGAACCAACTGGATCACCCGCCAGTTTATCGATGCCGCACATGAAAGCGGCAAGATGAAGCTCAGCGGCGTCTATTCGCGTCAGCAGCAGCAGGCCGATGCCTTTGTCGAGGATTATCCCTGCAAACTGACCTTTACCTCGCTGGAGCAACTCGCCGTCAGCAGTGAGATTGATGCAGTGTATATCGCCAGCCCGAATGCGTTGCACAGCGAGCAGGCGATCCTGTTTATGTCGCACGGCAAGCATGTGATTTGCGAGAAGCCGATGGCCTCCAGCCTGCGTGAAGCCGAGGCGATGATTGCCTGCGCGCGCCAACATCAGGTAGTGCTGTTCGAGGCGTTTAAAACCGCCAGCTTGCCAACCTTCCTGCAACTGCAAAAAACGCTGCCGCAATTGGGAAAATTGCGTAAAGCACTGATCAACTACTGCCAATATTCGTCGCGTTATCAGCGCTATCTGGATGGCGAGAACCCGAATACTTTCAATCCGCAGTGGTCGAACGGCTCAATTATGGATATCGGCTTTTACTGCCTTGCCGCCGCCGTTACGTTGTGGGGTGCACCGCAGCAGGTGAAAGCGCAGGCTTCCCTGCTGGAAAGCGGCGTTGATGCCCACGGCGTGGTGGTGCTGGGTTACGGCGATTTTGATGTCACCCTGCTGCACTCGAAAGTGAGTGATTCACTGATTCCGAGTGAGATTCAGGGCGAAGCGGGATCGCTGGTGATCGAAAAGATCTCCGAATGTCAGCAACTGCGCTTTATTCCACGCGGTGGCGAGAGCCAGAACCTGACGCAGCCGCAGCACATCAACACCATGCTGTACGAAGCCGAAACCTTTGCCAAATTAGTTGAAGCTGGCGAAGTGGAACATGCCGCATTGGAAACCTCGCGCATTACTGCGCAACTGCTGACGGAAATTCGTCGTCAAACCGGCGTGGTTTTCCCGGCGGATCGAGAAGAAGTGTAAATATTGCAAAACATTTCTGCTCCCCATTGAAACGGGTCGCTTTACTCCGTATGTTTGCGGCTGCAAAGGGGAGTAACTTCTACGCTGATTGATCGTCATTACGATGCGTCTCGCATCCGGTCGTCAGGCAACCCGGAATCTATTCTGAGTTGTAAGTGAGACCTTGCCGGAAGGCGAGGTTTGCTTGCAGCACGATCAAAGCGGCTAACGTCTTCTGACTTCAGCCGCTTTTTTTTTCAGAACAGGAGACTACGATGCACTCTGTCGGAACGCCGTTGCTTTGGGGCAGCTTTGCTGTCGTTGTAATCATCATGCTCGCCATCGACCTGCTACTTCAGGGCCGACGCGGCGCACAAACCATGTCATTCAAACAAGCGGCGGTATGGTCGCTGGTGTGGATATCAGTTTCACTGTTATTTAGCGCCGCTTTCTGGTGGTATCTCGATGGCACGGCCGGGCGCGAAGTCGCTACCGCGCAAACCCTCGCCTTCCTCACCGGCTACGTGTTAGAGAAAGCGCTGGCAGTGGATAACGTCTTTGTCTGGCTGATGCTGTTTAGCTACTTCGCTGTGCCTGCCAATCTGCAACGTCGCGTACTGATTTATGGCGTATTGGGCGCGATTGTACTGCGTACCATCATGATCTTCGCGGGAAGCTATTTAGTTACCCAGTTCAGTTGGATCCTTTACGTCTTCGGTGCCTTCTTGCTGTTTACCGGCCTGAAAATGGCGCTGGCGAAAGAGGAAGATGACAGCGCGGTAGGTGAAAAGCCGGTGGTTCGCTGGTTGCGTAAACATCTGCGCATGACGGATGACCTTGATGGCGAGAAGTTCTTCACCCGCAAAAACGGTGTGTTATTCGCTACGCCGCTGTTATTGGTGTTGATTATGGTGGAACTGAGCGACGTGATTTTTGCTGTCGACAGCATCCCGGCCATCTTCGCAGTCACCACCGACCCGTTCATCGTGCTGACCTCAAACCTGTTCGCTATTCTCGGCCTGCGCGCCATGTACTTCCTGCTGGCGAACGTGGCGGAGCGCTTCTCGATGTTGAAATACGGTCTGGCGATTGTGCTGGTGTTTATTGGTATCAAGATGCTGATCGTCGAGTTCTACCACATTCCGGTCGCGGTCTCGCTGACGGTAGTTGGCGTGATTCTCGGCGGTACGCTGCTGATCAACGCCTGGGTGAACCACAGAAACGACCAGAAGAAGATCTCACCATAATCTTCTGCAGGGGCGCTAATCGCCCCTGCTTTGTTTCGCCAGTCGCAACCTTCGCCTTTTATATATCTGTCACAATTCCCATCATCAGCAGATCAAAAAACCGATCTGCTGCGCATGTACAGAATTATCTCTTTCCTCACTAACGCTTTTCCTTATACTCCGCCGGGCAAACCGTTGCGCGTGGTGGAACCGCGCACAACACTCATGACCGCGAATAAAAAGACTGTGATATGCAAAACAACTTTATTGGACGTCTGGGCGCGCTGTTCGCAGGAAGCCTGGTGAAACAAATCATGATTGGCCTGGTGGCGGGCGTGGCGCTGGCGTGGTTCTCACGCGATGCCGCTTTAGCTGTGGGCTTGCTGGGTGAGCTGTTCGTACGGGCGCTGAAAGCTGTCGCGCCGCTGCTGGTACTGGTGCTGGTGATCTCCTCGATTGCTAACCATCAGCAGGGACAGAAAACCAATATCCGCCCGATTATCATGCTGTATCTGCTCAGCACCTTCTTTGCCGCTGTGGTGGCGGTGATCTTCAGCCATCTGTTCCCACAAACGCTGTCGATGAACGTCGGCGCTACGCAAATCACGCCGCCATCGGGCATCACTGAAGTGCTGCACGGCCTGCTGATCAGCATGGTGTCGAATCCGATTGAAGCGCTGATGAACGCCAACTACATCGGTATTTTGGTGTGGGCGCTGGGATTAGGTCTGGCATTTCGTCATGCCAGCCCAAGCAGTAAAGCGTTTCTCAATGACGCGTCCAATGCCGCAACCTGGGTCGTGCGCTGTGTAATTCGCTGCGCGCCGCTGGGGATTTTCGGTTTAGTGGCCTCGATTCTGGCCTCAACCGGTTTCGATGCGCTGTGGGAATACGCCAATCTGCTGGGGCTGCTGCTTGGCTGCATGCTGATTATGGCGCTGGTAATCAACCCGATGCTGGTGTTCCAGAAGATTCGTCGCAATCCCTATCCGCTGGTGTTTACCTGCCTGCGTGAAAGCGGCGTGACCGCATTCTTCACCCGCAGTTCGGCAGCGAACATCCCGGTGAATATGGCGTTGGCGAAGCGTCTTAATCTGGATGAAGACACCTATTCTGTGTCGATCCCGCTGGGCGCCACCATCAGCATGGCTGGCGCATCCATCACCATTACCGTGTTGACGCTGGCGGCAGTGCATACGCTGGGCATTTCGGTGGATGTACCGACCGCCATTCTGCTGAGCCTGGTGGCATCGCTGTGTGCGTGTGGCGCATCCGGTGTGGCGGGCGGTTCGCTGCTGCTGATCCCGGTGGCCTGCAATATGTTTGGCATTCCCAACGATTTGGCGATGCAGGTGGTTGCGGTGGGCTTTATCATTGGCGTACTGCAAGATTCCGCCGAAACGGCGCTGAACTCGTCGACGGACATTTTGTTTACCGCGGCGGTATGTCAGGCCGAAGCGGAGCGCGCGCCGCGTCGTACGGTTTCAGAATCGGAATAATGTGCGTTGATTGGCATGGTCGGCATTAATGCCGACCCTACGAAGAACGGTGCGCTTATAGGCGCGCCGTTTATATTTAAAGCGTTACTCCACTTTTAAAGATGGCTAACTCGCGGAAATCATTGCTTTCATTGCGCGCCGGTTGGCCGTTAGCAATCGCCACAATCATATCGACGAAATCCGTCAGCATCTCCGACATGCTCATGCCTTCAATCAAACGCCCGGCATTAAAATCAATCCAGTGCGGCTTCTTCTCGGCCAACTGCGTATTAGTGGCGATTTTCACCGTCGGCACAAAACCGCCATACGGCGTGCCACGTCCGGTGGTGAACAGCACCATATGACAGCCCGCGCCCGCCAGCGCGCTGGTCGCTACCGCATCATTGCCCGGCGCACTCAACAAATTCAAACCCGGCGTATGCAAGCGCTCGCCATACTTCAGCACATCCACTACCTGACTTTGTCCGGCTTTCTGCGTACAACCGAGTGACTTCTCTTCCAGCGTGGTGATACCGCCCGCTTTGTTGCCTGGTGACGGATTCTCGTAAATTGGCTGCTGGTGATCGATGAAGTAACGTTTGAAGTCGTTGATCATCGCCACGGTTTTTTCAAAGGTAGCTTCATCGCGGCAGCGACTCATCAAGATACGCTCCGCGCCGAACATCTCTGGCACTTCCGTCAATACCGTGGTGCCGCCGTTAGCGATCATCTGGTCGGAGAAACAACCCAGCATTGGGTTTGCGGTGATACCGGAAAAACCATCCGAGCCGCCGCACTCCAGACCAAACTTCAGCTCGCTGAGTTTACCCGGCTGGCGTTGATCCTCACGCATCACCTGGTAAAGCGCATGCAGGCGCTCCAGCCCCGCTTCGACTTCGTCATCCTGCTTTTGGCACTCCATAAACTGCACGCGTTCGCTATCAAAACCGCCGAGGGTTTCGCGGAACACATCGACCTGATTGTTCTCGCAGCCAAGACCAATCACCAACACCGCACCCGCGTTGGGATGGCGCACCATGTTTTGCAGCATGGTGCGGGTGTTTTCGTGGTCCTGACCGAGCTGCGAGCAGCCGAACGGATGGCTGAACAAATGCACGCCATCAATGCCTTCCGCCTCATTGGTCTCTTTCATAAAGCGCGTCAGGATTTGTCGCGCGATACCATTTACGCAGCCCACGGTGGGCAGAATCCACAGCTCGTTACGAATGCCAACTTCACCGCTTGCGCGACGATAAATTTGCACTTCGCGGTCGCCAGCCTGTGGCGGCAATGCAAGAAAATCGGGCTGATAGTCGTACTCATCCACATCACTCAGATTGGTGCGCGCATTGCTGGAGTGAATGATCTCACCGGCCGCAATCGGCTGCGTGGCATGAGCAATCGGCAAGCCGTATTTGATCACCAGCGCGTCGCTGGCTAACGGCGCCAGCGCAAACTTGTGTCCGCGCCCAACCTCCTGCTGCAAGGTGATGGTTTGATGATTGATTTCAACCTGGGTATTAGCGGGCAAATCGCGCAGCGCCACAGCAACGTTGTCGCGTGAATGTATTCTTATCGCATCTTGCATAGCGTTATCTCAGTTGTGTCAACGCCGTCCGCATCCCGTGGACGATGATGTTTTGCAGGTGTTGGCTGACCGCAGCCACTAATCCGGGCCGCTGAGTGAGATCTTCGCCCCAGTGATTGGCATCGCTGAGTACCGCGCGCACCAACTGTTCCGGAGTCTGTTTATCGTGGTTAACCGCTGGCCACAGTTCAGCAAAACGCTGTAGCCAGTGTTCGTCGTCCTGCAACGGCCAGCGTTTTTCGCCCTGCTCGCCGCGATAAAACGCCAGCAAGGCGGCAAAGGAGAAGGTCAGGCGCGCAGGCCATTGCCCGTTTTGCTGCTGCGACAACAACAGCTGCGGCAGTAAACGGGTGCGGAATTTGGTCATGCCGTTGAGGGCGATAGAGAGCAGCGCGTGGCGAATAAAAGGATTGCGGAAGCGGCGCTGCACCGCATCGGCAAAGGCGTGCAGCTCATCACGCGGCAGATCCAGCGTCGGGATCACTTCGTCGCGCAACAGTGCATCAACAAAACCGGCGATCTGCGCGTCGTCCATCGCTTCACCCACGCTTTCCAGCCCGGCCTGAAACGCCACCGGCACCAGCGCGGTGTGTGCGCCGTTGAGGATCGCTACCTTCTGCGCTTTGTACGGCGTGATGTCATCCACCAGCTTCACTTCGGGCGCCAGCGTGTGCAGCTTCAACTCTTGCGCCAGGGCGTCTGGTCCCTGAATCACAAACTGGTAATAAACTTCGCCGGCCACCAGATAGCGATCTTCATAACCCAACTGCGTGGCGATCTCGCCACTGTCGGCTGGATATCCGGTGACAATGCGATCCACCAGCGTGTTGTAGAAAGCGCAGTGATCCAGCACCCAGCGGGCAAACTCAGGCGGCAACTGCCACTGTTTGATGTAGCGCAGCACCAGCTCACGCAGCGTGTCTCCGTTGTAATCA
>CATOTO010000167.1:0-17191 GCA_951812925.1 Calliopum simillimum | reverse complement strand
AAAAACATCAAACTCTTAGCATATTTGGTACTTACGCAAAGAGTTCCGAAGGAGAAACTCTATGACTTCCACACTGCAATCGCTCGCATTTTTTAGTGGACTAGCCATATCAATAATGGCATCAGCTCAAGTTCCGGTAACAGTTACGAGCGATATTCCAGCCACCGTCAATCAGATACAAACAATGGCTCAATGGACACAGCAAATTGCAGGGATGAAGCAGCAGTACGACCAGATGCAAACGGATTATCAGCAGATGGTTCGCCAATATGAATCGACCACGGGCTCTCGTGACCTCGGCCAGATAATGAATGACCCCAAACTGAGGAACTACCTGCCAAACGACTGGCAAGACGTTTACGACAGCGTGAAAAAAAGCGGTTATTCAGGGTTGAGCGGATCAGCCAAGAGCATCTATGAAAATAACCAAGCCTACGATGGATGCGCTCACATCGTGAGCGCGCTTGAGCGCACCACTTGTGAAGCGCGATCAGTGAAGGGGGCTCAGGATAAAGGATTCGCCCTGGAAGCTTACGGCGCGGCCCAAGCACGTATGGGGCAGATTGATCAGCTCATGGCCGAAATCAACAATACTCAAGACCCCAAGGCCATCGCGGAACTGCAAAGCCGCATTTCGGTTGAACAGGCAAACATTCAGAACGAGCAAACGAAGCTTCAGATGTACGGAATGGTCGCCGCCGCTGAAGACAGCCTGCAGCAGCAGCGGCAATCCGAGCTCAATGCAAAGAGCAATGCACGTCGTGGATGGGTTCGTCCTCAGTCGGTCCAGCTCAACAGCCATGGAGAATAGCCATGATCACCATCATCCATCTGCCTCTAATCCTGATCTGCCTCTTCATAGTATTTTCGATTCACCGATTCTGGGCCTGCGTCCGTCAAATGGGGTTCACGAAAGAGATTAATGCGCGAGCGCCGCTGATGGTTCACCGAGACGTATTCGCCGCCGCGTTGGCTCTAACACCCGTCATGATCGCAGTAGCCGATTGGTCCAGTCTTACCCTACCAGGGCACTCCACTCCGATCTCATCGACGCTGTCCGTATGGATATCGATTGGCCTCCTGGTAGCGAGCTTGTTCACATTAAGGGACTCCCTTGAACGTGTTGCTGGAAGCTGGGCCGGAACTCGTGAGAGCGTGCTGCGTACCATTGCAGCACTGCGCATCATAGACGGCCTTGCCCTCATGAAAGCTTCTGGCCTGGCTGAGGTGACTCACACGAGAGTTGAGCATCATCCCCATCAACACCGCCAGGATCGTGGCGACCACGGAGTGGGAAAATGAGGACTTTTCTAACGTTTGTATCTCTAGCTGCCGCCCTCTCGGGCTGCGGAGATTCGAAAACTCACGATGTCGATTGGTATAAAAAACACGACGTCGAAAGGACGTCGGTGATTTCCAGTTGCAGCAACTCCCCTGGAACCCTGGCTCTTTCTCCTAACTGCGTAAACGCAAAGCAAGCAGAAGCGCAGCTGGCCAATTCACGTCGAGGCTGGCTCAACCCGGCAACGACCAAAACAGAGGGGCAGTGAAAATGGATAGCCCTATGCTGTTCCAGTTTTTAGGAGAAAGCATCGATACGGGCCTCAGCTCTTTCGTCGATGCCACAGCGGGTAGTGTGATCAACTCGTTCACTACGCTGGCCGTGGCGTTTGCGACGCTCTACTACGTTTTAGTCGGTTTTATGATGATCACCGGACGTGTAGAGCAGACCGGGTCCACATTCTTGATTTCATGCGGGAAGTTTCTGCTGATTGCAGGGTTCGCGCTCAATGTCGATAGTTACATGACCTGGGTCGCCCAAACCTTGCAGGGCCTTGAAACAGGCGTCAGCTCCGCATGGGCCGGAGCTAATGCGGACTACCAACCCAAATCTGTCTACGAGCTCATAGACGGTGCACTGGGCAAGGGCTGGGGGATATCTGGTGATCTTTGGGAGAGAGCGGGCAATCGAGGTTGGCAGGAAACCAACATGGCGTTCGGAGACTACTTCAACGCAGTGATTATTGCCCTCGCCACAGGGATTATCGCCATCCCAGCAGGAGGAATGATCGTTGTCGCGAAAGCCGCGCTAGTCATCATGTTGGGGATCGGCCCAATGTTCGTCATGTGCTTGATGTTCCCTGCCACGCAACGATATTTCGATTCGTGGCTCGGTCAGGTCATGACCTACATTTTCCGAATTGCCCTAATGGCTACGGTGCTCTCACTAGCCATCGTGATCTTCAACAATCTCGTGTCGGCAGTCGACCTAGAGAGCGATCAGAACACCCTGTACACGTCACTTCTATTGATCGGTGCGACGGTGGTTCTGGCTCGTCTCCTGGACGAGATGAATACTGTCTCAGGGCAGTTAGCAGGCGGCATATCATTAGCCAGCTTAACGTTTGGCCGTATGTTGAGCGGAACCACTTCACCACTAAGAGTGGCTGGCAACGCAATAAATCGCCAATCGACAAGGCGTGATATGCAATCGGGCATGATGGTCACAGGAGGCAGACTCAACCATTTGGCAGCTGGCAATACCATGTGGAACCCTGCGTATCGGCAACATGTAATGCAGAACATGGGGAAAAATTGGGGGCCCGCCTCAGGGGGTAAAACGAGTCAGTAAAGGGATCAACGACAATGGATCGACCTCGCCCAGGCGGGGTCTTTATTACCCGTAGCAAGGAGCAAGGCAATGACCGTGATGTTCATGCCGGAATCGGGGAGAAACCGGTACTACGTCTACCACTTGATCAATACCGCCAACGAGCTTCCGTTCTACGTCGGGTACACCTCCGACCCTTATGGCAGGTATCGGACACATTTGAAGAAAAACCCTGGAACGCTTGAAGGCGCGGCACGGTTCAGGCTCATCAGCGCGTTGGCAGATGCAGGCTTTGGCTTTGAGCTAGTGGTACATCACTCATTTCGCTACCGGGGAGACGCAATGAGGCGCGAAAGCGCGATGATCAAGGAAATGCTTCTGAGCGGGGCTGCAATATTGAATTATCCAGCGAAGAACATTTACCAAAAGCTGGGCAAACACCTTGCCTGTCTCCCAAGTACAAAAGACCTATTCAAGTAGCGTATGGCGGGTCAAGGGGTTGGTGCGGCCCGCAGACGCGAAGCGGCGAGGACCCGGCCCCTTTACGCGGCAGAAGCGACCAACGCTCACGGCATGGGTGTAGGGGATCAAGGCCGGAGGCCTCCCCTGCACCCTTGACGACAGAGGGCGACTCGCTCCCTTCCCGCTTGCGGGAAGGGCGGGGGGATGGGATATGAAAGAGCGTTAACACTATGAATTTAATAAACTAATCGCAAAAACAAGACAATTTCAGCGTTCTTGTTTTGATGACCCATGCGTGCAAACCCATCCCGGGACGGGTGGTCACTTGGTCCGGTAGATCCGTCGAAACCAGGTCCTGCCGGTATAAAGGCGCTTACAGATCTTTATGGACAGAACGCCTACCAATGCCAAGACAATCCCGAAAACAACCCACAACACTGTCGAGTTGGTAGACAGGTGATCGTGAACGAGCTTCGCCGCATACCAGCCTGCTGTCACCGAAACGATAATGAAAACGACGATACTTGCCCGAGGGGTGCCATAGGAAATTTCAGCATGACAGCCTCTACAAACTGAGGCGCCCCATGGAACGTTGTTCATGCAATGTGGGCAACTGACGGTCTGGTTGGTTTGCACCGATTCACTCCTTTGAAAACCTTCCTTGAAGAACCACTAGTCTAACCGAGGTTCTCCCCAGTAAGGCACCGGAGAAGACGCTTGCACCGGTCAGTAATCCAAACGATGGAAATGTTTGAACACCGGTCTTAAAGCTCCGCGCTCCGCTTGGGCAACCCCTTCGGTTGCATCCCGTGTCCGAACTTGCCGGACTGGCTGCGGGGCAGGCACGGCGGGCGGAGCCCTTGACCTACCCCTAGCGATAGGCTGAGCGCTTCCTGTGGAGTCAAGGGTACGGCTACGCCCGTCATCCTCACCCGTTCGGTGCTCGCCTTCGGCTCCGCTCCGCATGCGGCCTCCGGTGCCGCCCTTGACACCACATCCAGCAAAAACCTTGGTACTTTCACACATGCGAGCTTTCGCGCTCTTACGGGGCCAGCCAAGATCGCGCACATCTGACACTGCCTCAAACCGCTATCCTTTAAATGATCAGGAATTCTTAAAAATCATCAGGAACCACTATGACTTCAGGCGACCAAAAAACCGCGCAACATCAAAGCAACATTGAGATTTCAGCCGGAGTTGACCACCCCAAGGTATCCCAACTCTCGGAGGCTGAGCGGAATAAGCGAAGGGAGGCCGTCGCCTTTGCCAATGCCTCAGCAAACCTGTCTGCATTTGAAATCACAGACGGTATGAAACGCCTCGGCGAGCGTTACATTAGCGGTGAGATTGATCTGGAGGAATTTGTAGCCACCTCGCGGAAAGAAAACTCCTAGTGAGTGACTTCCACATAGCCCAGATTTTCATTGCTGGAGCCCGCATCGGACCGGAAAAGCTTGTTCATGAACAAGGACTCGAGCGCGTAGAGATCTAGTGCAGGATAGGCTTTCGCCGGGAGTGTGACACCCAATACGCTTGCCTTCGGTCTACCCCTGCTGCCCGACCACTGCATCAAGGAAAGCTTGTTCATGAACAAATGTTTGGGAGATATGAGACCTAGTGCAGGATAGGCTTTCACCGGAAAGCTGTATTACACAACGCCATCTCCACTACGAATTTTCCTTGTTCATGAACAAATTTGAAAGACAGTGGAGCACTAGTGCAGGATAGGAAAAACGCCGGTAAAGTACGCGCGTACTTTTGAAAAAACTCTCGCTGTATTACCGCTGATTGCTTTGGAATTCCGCCATGGAGAAAGAAAATCCGTACCTGAACGTGTACCTGGGGTCACTGAAAAAGCCATGGGCTGACTACTGCGCATCAATTGGAAAGAAGCCCGGCGCGGCGCTCAAGGAAGCGATTGAAAGGCAGCTTGAAAGCGCGAATGCACTGCCAGAGCCGAAAACCTATCAGCAAACAAAGCCAATCCCAGATAAAGAGCCCAAGGTACGCTTTGAGATCCTACTGACTCCATCCGAAAAGGCAGCTCTTGTAGAGCGCGCCGAAGTCGAACGATGCTCACAGCGTCGATGGATCGTCGACGCGATTCGGGCCGGACTGACAAATGAAGCGCAGTTTGGCATGAGCGAAATCGAGGCATTGGGCGAATCCAATTACCAGCTGCTTGCTATCGGTCGAAATTTGAATCAGATCGCGAGAAAGCTAAATGAAGGTGACCCTGATCCTATTCAGACAGAGTTGATCAAGGGGTTAAGCGCAATCATCGACAGGCATACGGATGTCGTGAGTACTGCTATCCGTGCCAGCCTTGAACGCTGGGATCTTGAGTGACTTACCCCAGACACGAGCCACGGGGACCGAGCCACCTGGGTAAATGCAGCGGGATACATTGGCTTGGCTTCACAGCGCTCCAAACACCCTACGTCGTTTTACGACGTTCATTCAGAAATTTGTGCATGGACAGAGAGCAAAAGCGCGCCCATTCATTTGTGAAGAGCAAGCAAGCTGGGTCGTCGAATTCTGTTGGAGCCTATCTGAAAAGCTCGATGGTTGAAGGCTAAGCAACTCTGCTAGCGTTACGCCATGGTCAAACGTAACCAATCTTGGGTAAGCTCAGCGTAACATTGCGCAATATAAGCTCAATTTGGCGCATTCAAGGGACGAGCATTCAAAGGATCGACCATGACCGCCAGCAGTAACTTCTCCTTTCTCCAGGAACACGACCCCGTTTTCCTACAGCTTGCGAGCACGGCGGAGCAGGTCTTTGCCAGTGATCCCAACACCACACTGATCAAGCTGAGACAGTTAGGCGAGGCTTTGGCTCAGGACCTTGCCAGTCGCGCAGGTATCGAGTTTGATGCCACGACCACGCAGTCCGACCTACTTTACAAATTGAGCCGCGATATCCAGCTGGATCAAAACATCCGCAGTCTGTTTCACACTCTGCGTATTGAAGGTAATAAAGCCACACACCAGTTTCGTACCCAGCACCGCGAAGCCATGGACGGGCTCAAAGTCGCCCGCGCTCTGGCCATCTGGTACCACCAGTCCTTCGGTAAAAACGGCAATGCGTTCAAGTCCGGCGCCTTCGTTACACCGGCTGACCCCAGCACCCCGCTACGCGACCTACAAAACCAGATTGAGCAGTTAAAAGCGCAGTTAAGCGAGTCAAGCCAACAGCTCGAAAGCAATCAGCAACTGGCCACGTTGATGAGGCGCGAGGCAGAGGAATACTCCGTTCTCGCCGAGCAAATGGATGCGGAGTCACGCGAGCACAAGCAACTGGCCGCTACCCATGAAGCCGAGCTGAACAAGTTGCGCGCTGAATTTGACCAACGCCACACGGCTCTACAGCAAGAGCTGGAAACCAAGCCCCAGTCGAGCCAACAGGTGGTCTATAAGACCCAACAAGCCAGCAGCAGCTTCGACTTGAGTGAAGACCTCACCCGCATCCTCATCGACCAGCAACTGATCGAAGCTGGCTGGGGGGCCGACTCCCTCGACCTTACTTATAGCAAAGGTGCTCGTCCCGAGAAGGGCAAAAACAAAGCTATCGCTGAGTGGCCCACCAGCAGTCCAAATGCATGTGCCGACTACGTTCTCTTCGCAGGCCTAACACCTGTGGCCATCGTTGAAGCCAAGCGCAAACGTATCAATATTGCCAACCGTATTCCCCAGGCCGAGCGCTATGCACGCGAATTCAATCTTACCGCAGAGCATCAACAGCCCTGGCTGCTCGCTGGGCAAGCGCAGTCTTGGAATGATGGCGAGGGCGGGAATTTCCGTGTTCCCTTTGCCTTCGCCTGCAATGGCCGCCCTTATATCAAGCAACTCGCCGAACAATCCGGCACCTGGTTCCGTGATCTACGCAACCCGGCCAACACGCCCCGATCACTGCAGGATTTCCATACCCCCAGTGATCTGCTCGACCTACTCAAGCGCAGCCAGGCAGAGGCAGAGGCCAAACTCAAAGAAGAAGGTTTCGCTTATCTGAAGTTGCGCGATTATCAGGAAAAAGCGATCCATGCAGTAGAAAAGGCGCTGGCCAACAACCAACGCGACTGCTTGCTTGCCATGGCCACTGGCACCGGAAAAACCCGCACAATCATTGGATTGATGTACCGTTTCCTGAAGACTGAACGCTTCAAGCGCATCCTTTTTCTGGTTGACCGCAGTGCACTTGGTCAACAGGCCATAGACTCATTTAACGACACCGCTCTTGAGCAGAACTACACCCTGGCGCAGAACTACAATATCAAAGAGCTGGGCGACATGGCCGCCGAGGCAGAAACCCGAATCCAAGTAGCCACCGTACAGGCCATGGTCAGCCGTATTTTCCGCTCAGATACTCCGCCGTCGATAGGAGAGTTCGACTGCATCATTGTTGACGAAGCTCACCGTGGTTACACCCTCGACCAGGAGATGAGCGAAGGCGAGCTGGCTGTCCGTGATCACATTCAGTATCTCTCGCAATACCGGCGCGTATTGGATTACTTCGACGCTTGTAAAATCGGTCTGACCGCCACTCCGGCCAAGCACACCAGCGAGATTTTCGGTAAACCAGTGTTCACCTACAGCTACCGCGAAGCTGTGGCAGATGACTGGCTAATCGACCATGAACCGCCGATCCGCTACGAAACCCAACTCAGCAAGCACGGCATCCGTTTCGAAAAAGGCGAGTCGGTCAGTATCATCAACATACAGACCGGTGAAATCGACGTGGCCGAGCTCGAGGACGAACTCACCTTCAATATCGAGTCGTTCAACCGCCGCGTGATCACCCCGGCTTTTGACAAAGTAATCTGCGATGCCTTGGCCAATGAACTGGACCCATTCGGCGAAGAAAAAACTATGATTTTCTGCGTCAATCAGGCCCATGCCGAGCGGGTGAAAAACCTCCTGAACGATGCCTTCAAGGAGGCCTACGGCGAGCAATACAACCAAGCAACGGTGCAAATCATCACTGGCCAGAGCGACAAGGTTGAGCAACTGATTCGTAAGTACAAAAACGAACCGCACCCTAGCATCGCCATCACTGTCGACCTACTCACCACCGGCATTGACGTACCGAAGATCTGCAACTTGGTGTTTATGCGCAGGGTGCGCTCACGCATTCTCTACGAACAGATGAAAGGACGCGCTACCCGACGTTGTGATGAAATTGGAAAAACGGTTTTTCGCATCTACGACCCTGTCGACCTCTACGCTAGTCTGGAGGCAGTCGACACCATGAAGCCTCTGGTAAAGAACCCCGACATCTCCCTTCAGCAATTGGTAAGCGAGCTCACCAGCAGTGCGAGCCATAACGCCCCTGGTAACCAGGAGGACAGTAGCCACGCCCATGATGTACTCGACGTACTCAGCCAGCGCATCATGCGTATTCTGCGCAGGGCCAACCACAAAGCGGAAACCAAGCCATCCCTGAAACAAAAACTCGATGAGCTTGAGGACATCTGGGGTGTCGATCCGGCCAAATTACACAAGCACCTGCACGAACTGGGACCGCAACAAGCCGCCGACTTTATCCGTCAGCATAGCCAGCTACTCAACCAACTGGATACCGTAAGCGCTCTGCTTGGCTCGGAAAACCACCCGATAATCTCCACCCACAGCGACGAGCTGATGGGGCGCGAGCAAAACTACGGCACCAACCAAAAGCCCCAGGACTACCTGGAGAGCTTCCACGATTTCATTCACCAACAGCTCAACCAGTCCGCAGCCCTTGGCCTGGTGGTCAATCGGCCGAAAGACCTCACACGCGAGGATCTGCGCAATGTACGCCTCCTACTGGATCAGCACGGTTTCAGCGAAGTCAGCCTGAAAAGCGCCTGGCGCAACCAGACCAACCAGGAAATCGCTGCCAGCATCATCGGTTATATACGCCAGGCGGCTATCGGCGAAGCCTTGCTGTCATTCGATCAGCGCGTGGCCAATGCCATGCAAAAAATCTACGCCCTTCTGCAGTGGACGCCAGTGCAGCGCAAATGGCTCGAACGCCTGGCCAAACAACTGGTGCATGAGGTGGTTATCGACCCGCAGCAAGTCAATGAGGCGTTCAAAAACGATGGTGGCATCAAAAGCTTGAATCGCAACCTAGGCGGCAATCTGGATCGGGTATTGGAGGCCCTGAATGACAATCTGTGGCCAGCGGTAGGTTAATTCTTTGTCTTTATGGTCTGCGCCCGGAAAGTCTTCTCCCCACTGGAATTGGGGACATTTGAACTCAGGGCCGAGTCAGGCTTAATTATGCGTAATCAGCCACACGTACAGATAACCGACACCCGGAGTACAATGCCGCCGCCACTCATCAATACAGTGCCAAAGATCTTGCAAAAATGGGCGACCCTGCATAATTTCTTACGCAACACACCCGCCTGCCTATGGTTGCTGCGGCAGCTAAGCACAAATTGAGCGGTTTTTAATGAGTAGACGTTTTTCAGCATGAAGCGCTTCAACAAACCCGCCAATGATATTTCTGCGCAATTGGACCTGCTCAAACGATGCAGGCTGACTATTCAGGACGAACTTCGCCTTACCACCTACATACGTCCTTTTCAGCTAACAGACGATGTCGCGCACGGCTGGCAACACGACCCATTCTGGCGGGCACCCGACTGAATTAGAGGCGAGCCCCAATTCAGCGAGCCGATGACAGGGCTATTCGGCTCACGCCCCATCAATTTATTAGAGCGCCACCATGACCAACAGCGACATTGTCCAGAAACTCTGGAACCTTTGCGACGTCCTCCGCGACGATGGCATCAATTACAGCGACTACGTCACCGAACTGGTCCTGCTGCTGTTTATCAAGATGGAATACGAGCAAGTCCAGAACAACGACAACTTCGGCCATAAGCTACCCGAAGGCGCGCGCTGGCCGGACTTATCCGGCAAATCCGGCCTCAACCTGCTCAACCACTACCGGCAGATGCTGCTCGATTTGGGAAAAAACACTGACCCGCTGATCGCAGCCATTTACGCCGATGCCCAGACCCGCCTGAAAGTGCCGCGCCACCTGGAGCAACTGATCAAAAGCCTTGATAGCATTGACTGGTTCAGTGCTCGCCGGGACGGCCTCGGCGATCTCTATGAAGGCCTGCTAGAGAAGAACGCCAGCGAAACCAAATCCGGCGCCGGCCAATACTTCACGCCGCGCCCGCTGATCGATAGCATCATTTCCTGCATCAAGCCCCAGCCCGGAGAGACCATCCAAGACCCGGCCGCCGGCACTGCAGGTTTTTTGATTGCCGCCGACGCCTATATCAAGAGCCACACCGACGATCACTATGACCTTGACGACAAGGGCCGAGCCTTCCAACGCAATCGGGCTTTTGTCGGCGTCGAGTTGGTGCCCGGCACGCGCCGTCTGGCCTTGATGAACACACTGCTCCACGGTATGGAAGGTGACGAAGGTGGCGTAATACACCTGGGTAACGCCCTTGGCCAAACCGGTGCTAACTTGCCCAAGGTCGATGTAATCCTTTCCAATCCGCCCTTCGGCACCGCCAAGGGCGGCGGCGGCCCGACCCGCGATGACCTCACCTATAAAACCAGCAACAAGCAACTGGCTTTCTTGCAGCACATCTACCGAGGCCTCAAACCCGGTGGCCGCGCCGCTGTGGTGCTGCCTGACAATGTGCTATTCGAAGCGGGCGTTGGCACTGAGGTGCGCCGCGATCTGATGGACAAGTGCAATCTGCACACAATCCTGCGTCTGCCTACCGGCATCTTCTACGCGCAGGGTGTGAAGACCAACGTGTTGTTCTTCAAAAAGGGCACTGCCAAAAACTCACGCAAGGAACAAGACTGCACTCAGCGTGTGTGGGTCTATGACCTGCGCAGCAATATGCCCAGCTTCGGCAAGCGCACCCCCTTTGGCGCCGCTCACCTCAAACCATTCGAGAACGCTTACGGCGAAGATGCTAATGGCGATAGTCCACGCGCCGAGAATGTCGAAGGTATTGGCGAGCTCAGTCGCTTCCGCGTCTTTACACGTGAACAGATCCGCGAACGCGGTGACTCGCTTGATATCAGCTGGCTCAAGGATGCCGACAGCCTGCATGCCAACGACTTACTCACGCCGGAGGTGCTGGCCGGCGAAGCCATGACTGAGCTGACCGAAGCCCTGCACGAACTGGATCAGCTTATGCAGGCGTTGGGGGTCGGGCGTGATGCAGATCCGAAGGTGATAGGGTTAAAAGCGGGTGCAGACCAATGAGCTTCACTGCCGACCTGAATGAAATCATTGAGGAGAACCGCAACGGCCTGCTTGGAACTCACCCAAGTTGGTGCCGCGTCCCATTAGGGGATATAGCTGAAGTCCTCAATGGGTTCCCCTTCGACTCGAAACAATTCAGTCGAACTTCAGGGCACCCACTCATTCGCATCAGAGACGTAGTCGGCGGCCATACAAATACTTTTTACAACGGTGAAGCCCCTTATGATTTCTGGATTGAGGCAGGAGAGATCTTGGTCGGCATGGACGGGGATTTCAACGTTGCGCGCTGGAAAAGTCAGAAAGCATTATTAAATCAGCGCGTTCTTCGCATAAAGAGCAGAGACAAAGGACTCTTCAACGAAGACTTTATTTTTCACCTAATTGGCGGCTACCTGCAGGCGATCAATGAAAATACATCGTCAGTTACCGTTAAACACCTATCATCAAAAACCGTTCTTTCCATTCCATTGCCTCTGCCTCCAATCGCAGAACAAACCCGCATCGCCCAAAAAAACGATGAACTGCTGGCTCAAGTAGATATCCTAAAAGCGCGCATCGACGCGATCCCAACCATACTAAAACACTTCCGCCAATCTGTACTCTCGGCAGCGGTTTCAGGGCGACTGACGGAAGAGTGGCGAGCCAGCGCCACTCCAAAAATGAGCGCCCAAGACCTGTACATTAGACTGAAGGAGGCACATGAAGCGGAAGGCGGCCATGCTCGCGGCAACGCATCTGAGCCTACTGAAGAAGCGCATGACCTTTGTGCCGATGATTTACCGAGCGACTGGAGTATTGCCGAATTACGCGATATCTGCCCTCCCGGCCGACCGATTACTTACGGCATTCTGAAGCCGGGCCCCGAGTTGGATGAAGGCATCCCCTATATTCGAGTTGCCGATTTCCCCGGCAACAAGTTGAATATAGAAAGCATCAAAAAAACCAGTCATGAAATTGATCTGCAGTATAAACGCGCAAGGCTTTTTCCCGGGGATCTACTTCTTTCAATTCGTGGAAGCGTTGGCCGCTTGATCAAAATTCCGGCCATTCTTAAGGGTGCAAATATCACTCAGGATACGGCGAGACTATCCATATCTCCATTGATGTCGACAGACTATGTTTATTGGGCTCTTCTAGCTAATTCGACCCAGCTGCGTATGAAAAATGCTACACGCGGCGTCGCTGTTCGTGGCATTAACATTGGCGATGTACGCGCCCTTCAGATTCCATTGCCATCTATTGAAGAACAAATCGAAATCGTCCACCGCGTCGAACGGTTCTTCAACTTCGCCGACCGGCTTGAAGCCAGGGTTGCCGCTGCCCAAGCTCGTGTTGACCGCCTGCCCCATAGCATCCTAGCCAAAGCCTTCCGTGGCGAACTCACCGCCGACTGGCGCGACGCAAATCCAGATTTAATCAACGGAGAAAACTCCGCTGATGCTCTGCTAAAAAGAATTAAAGCAGAGTCCGAGGATCATATAAAGCAACCGAAGAAACGTAGGTCAAGCGCTACTAAAAATACAGGTCAGCATATGAGCAAAGGAATAATCACAGTAACCGAAGCACTTGAAGCTGCTAATAAACCGCTAACGGGACAGCAGCTCATGGTGGCAGCGGGCTATCCGAACGACAGCAGCACAGAACAGCTGGAATCGTTTTTTCTGGATATCCGAGAAGCACTGGAACAACAGAGCATTGTTAAGTTGTCGCGCGACAACAATCACCAGGACTGGTTTGTGTTAAGTGATAACCAATAAGGAAATACGATGAAGGTGGATAAACTTCACATCCGCTCACGATTCAAAAATCTCGAAGACGTGATTGTGGATTTTGATGAGCACAACCTGATGACGGTAGTGGTTGGTCGCAACGGCTCCGGAAAATCCAATGTACTGGAAGCCTTAGTCGCGATCTTTCGCAACCTTGATTTAGGTGAGGCTCCACCTTTTTCCTATCAACTTACCTATCGTTTGGGGCAGAAAAATACAGCGAGCTGGCAGGAAATTCAAATTGACGCAGACCCATCTCGTGGCAGCTTAGCCAAACAATACGTCATTCAAGTCAGAGATTTGAACCAAAAAGCTACGACGGTATTATTTGATTCCGAGCCCAAGTGGAAATCAGTACCCTTTTCTAAGGTGAAGCGGGATAAAGCTAGTAACGCCCCATACCTACCAAAGTACGTATTCGCATACTACTCCGGCCCCAGCGATCGTCTAGAAAGGTATTTTCGCAAGCATAGGACGGACTTTTACCGCAAGCTACTCAAGGACAAATTGGACTTAAAAGGTGAAATCCGGCCATTGTTCTACGCAAAACCGCATCACAGCCAGTTTGTGTTATTGGCTTTTTTCCTCTCTGAGCAGGACAGTGTTGAGAAAGCTTTTTTACGCGAGCACTTAGGTATTGAAGGACTAGACAGCATTCATTTTGTTATGCGGCAACCAGAATGGGCGAAGGAGAAAGGTGAACTTTTCTGGGGAGCACGCGGCGTAGTTCGCCGATTCCTAGATGACCTTATTAAGTTTACTATTGCGCCAGTAAAAGTAACGAGGCCGGAGGACTCATCGCTGACCGGGAGTAACATCCGTAATGAGTTCCTTCACCTTTTCTTACCCGACCTAGAAGCATTACGTGAGTTTGCAAAAGACTTGACCCCGGACGAGCTTTTCAAAATGCTGGAAAGCACGTTGCTTTCAGAAATAATATCTGAAGTCAGTATTCGCGTGAAAATCTCTCGCAGCAATACGCCACTAACTTTTAGCGAGCTTAGTGAAGGGGAACAGCAGCTATTGACGGTATTGGGGTTATTGAAATTTACGGGAGGTAAGGATTCTCTATTTCTGCTTGACGAGCCTGACACTCACTTAAATCCATCTTGGGCAGTGAAATACTTGAGCTTTTTACGCAGTTTTGTACCCAATCATGAGACTAGCCATCTATTGATGGTAACCCATCACCCACTAGCAATTGCTGAGCTTGAAAAGCAGCAAGTTCAAGTAATGTGGTCTGACGCACAGAGTCAGGTTCATGCTAAAGAGCCAGATGAAAACCCTAGAGGAATGGGGATCAATCTCATCCTCCGCAGTGACATGTTTGGCCTTAAAACTACTCTTGATGATATAACCCAGCAAAAGCTTGACTCACGAAATAAGCTTGCCAGTAAAGATGAACTATCTCAAGAGCGCATCCCTCGTGAGCACGGCCAACCAGCCGAGACAGAGTTGGAGTATCTAGCTAGACTCAATACCGAGCTTGCCGAGCTTGGTTTTAACTTATCTGTAGACGATCCTGACTTTATGGACTATTTGAGACAAAAATATCATAAAGAATCTAGTGAGGCGAAATAATGCGCTGGATCTGTAAAGATGACATTGAGATCTGCTTGACCCAATTGTGGCGAGATGCTGCTGAGCAGGCAAAACAAAATCTGCTCGACGCACCTAACTCAACAACCAGAAAAAAGCTACTAAAAAAAGCAGCAGCCTCCAATGTCTGGCGTTCTTTCTACGAACTACTTCCCGAAAACCTAAAAAAGAAATGTTGGTACTGCGAGGCTGAGGATATCCGTGCCGACATCCCTGTTGACCACTTCCGCCCAAAAAACAAAGTAGATACCGAGTTTGAGCACGATGGTTACTGGTGGTTAGCGTTTGATTGGGAAAACTATCGATGCGCCTGCACTTTTTGTAATAGTAGACGTATATTTGATGAGACCGTGGGTGGCAAAGCCTGCAAGTTCCCCTTAGCGAATCCTGAAAGCAGAGCATTTACTCCCGCTGACAATCAAGCGCTGCTTGCTGAAGTTCCAGATTTCCTAGACCCTTTCAATCCAGATGACGAAAAGCTTCTCTGGTTTGACAGGGACGGAAAACCAGAACCAAAACCAGAAGCCACTCCCGATGAGATTCGTAAGGTACTTAATTCTATTGATATTTTTCACCTGCATGAAACCCGAATTGTTCGAGCCAGAAACAAAATAAGAATTGATATTGAAAATGCTGTAACGAAGATTCGAGAGGGTCGGGACGTTCATCAAGCTAAGTTGACGTTACGGAAAATGGTTCGTGATACCGAGAAACTATCACGGGCAGCCGTGGTATATTTAAGACCTCACCGTGACCTAACCGAAGTTAAAGAAATTTTGCAATTGGATTAGTTTCACAGCAAAAAGCTTATAGCTATTAGTAGGTACAGAGAATCTGCCCGGTGGCAACATCATCAAGTCCTGTCAGATACCGCCAGGTGGTTGATCCAGGCCACACTATTGAGAGCCTGCTGCAATCGTCTTTGGCCAAATGATCTGCAACCGGTAGCATCTCGGGGGAGATGGCGGTATCGACCGAGTCACTTCGTTCGATGTCCACAGCCTCGATAAGGTCTATGTGCAAGCCATACACTGGCAGGATGTTGGCGCTGATTGAAAACTGACCCACCCTGCCGATTGAAAATTGACCCAGGACGGATTGCTGATTTCTGTCCCAGCAATTGTGGATAAGCTTAGCAGCAGTGGGCCGATTCAAGACGCATCAACCCCCACCGCATGTAGGCATGCAGCAGGGTATTTATGGTGCGGATCAAAATGGCTCATCGTCCTCGACATCATCTCCGTCCTTGCGCTTTCGTTCCCGTGACTTGATCTTTGTCTGCGCGGCCAAGGTGCTGTGTTGTAGTCGGTAGGACTCGTTGCCCGTTTCGACGATGTGGCAGTGGTGTGTCAGCCGATCCAGCAACGCGGTGGTCATCTTGGCGTCGCCAAACACACTCGACCATTCCGAGAAGCTCAGGTTGGTGGTGATGACCACGCTGGTGTGTTCGTACAGTTTGGACAGCAGGTGAAATAACAGGGCACCGCCGCTTTGACTGAAGGGCAAATACCCCAGCTCATCCAGTATCACCAGGTCTGTTCGTAGCAGTCCCTGGGCGATTCGCCCTGCCTTGCCATCGTACTTCTCACGCTCCAGCAGATTCACCAGATCCACCGTGGAAAAGAAGCGCACGCGTTTGTTGTGGGCCGTGATTCCGGATACAGCCAAGGCACTGGCCAGGTGTGTTTTCCCGGTTCCAGGGCCGCCGATGAACACGACATTCTGCGCGGTTTCAGTGAACGCTAAGCTGGATAGATCGCTGACCAGCCGGGCATCAGCGCTGGAAGCGCTGAAGTCAAAGCCAGCTAAGTCACGGTGCATGGGGAGTTTTGCCATGTTCATCTGATGATTCACCGAGCGTACCGCGCGATCCGCATGTTCCTGCTGAAGCAGATGTTCCAGCAGCCATTTCGATGAAGCCGTCGACGCTGTTCCTTGAGAGACCAGTTCTTCCCAAGCACTGGCCATGCCGTGCAGGCGAAGTTCTTTGAGTTCAGTCATTAGGTCACGCATTGCGATTCTCCTCATCGGTCGCACGGAGCCGGTCGTAGCGTGCCGTATTGGCAACAGGCGCGACCTTGAGTTGCAGGCTGGTTTCTACACAGGGAGGTGGTGTGGTGGAGGTCAGGCGGGCAACGACATTGAGGATGTGATCGGCGCTCAGACTTCCCGATTCAAGTACCAGCTCCACCGCCACCAGCACTGGTTGCTCCCCTCGCCAAGAGCGGACAAACGCCGTGAGCTGGCTGTAGCCGCCGTCGTAACCCTCGGCCTTGATCTGCTCGAAAAGCGCTTTGGCGCTCCTGCGGTTGTGTCTTGGCCGGAACGAATCGGCCTTGAGCGCCTGCTCCAGGGTCTCGTGAAAAGGGCTGAGCTTATTGAAGGTTGCGCACCGTTGGTACGCTGGCTGAGTGGCTTCGGGCGCTCTGACCCATTTTCGGATGGTGTTTCTCGACAGCCCGGTACGCTTGGCTATCTGATGCAGCGAGAGCTTGTCGCGGAAGTACATCCGCC
>CATOTO010000166.1:0-15743 GCA_951812925.1 Calliopum simillimum | reverse complement strand
AGCTCGGTACTGACCGGCAGTAAGGTAATTGTGCGCGATCATTACGGCCGCGAGTCGCCTCTGCTAAATAAATATCTCGATCACTATTCAGGCTATTTTGATGACCATACCATCAAGCGTAAGCTGAAACTGATTGAAGTCCTTGGCGCAGAGACAGAAGAGACCCGGATGCACCTTCCGGCACTGAACAACAGTTCGACTGCAAAGGCTGACCATCGCCGTATCGGTTTTCAGTTAGGGGCATCAAAAGATATTCGCCGCTGGCCGCTGGCCTCCTTCAGCCAGCTGGCGACAGCCTTGCTTGAACGCTGGCCTGACACGGAAATCATCGTTACCGGCACCGCCGCTGAGCAGCCTCTTGAGCAGGAATTTATTGAAAGCCTGCCCCTGCACTACCGTCAGCGTGTGACCCCGATGGCGGGTAAAACGAATCTCAGCGGCCTGATTAGCCTGATTCGCACGCTGGATGTGCTGGTTACCGGGGACACCGGTCCACTGCACATCGCCGTGGCCGCGCAGACGCCAACGGTCAGCCTGTTCTCCACCGCCAATCCGCGCTATACCGGTCCCTGCCAGGACAGCGATCGGCACATCATTATTCACCGCCCGGATAAAACCGCCTCACAGCATCCGATGGCAACGATCAAGGCCGATGAGGTCGGGCAGGCCGTGGGGAAATTGGTGGGGTAATGAACGACCTTTCTCAATCCATCATTGCGCTGATTGAGCACCACAATCAGCCAACCGCACTGGGCTGGTTCCGGAAAGTGGATCGGACGGGGTTTCATCTGCAGCAGTTACCGCTGAGTGAAGTGGACTTTGCCATTCTGATGAGTGATTTTTTTATCACTTTCGGCGTCTGTTCAGAACAGTATGATGACGCCCGCTATTTTCCGGAGCCGCGCCGACGGCGCTTTGCAGTGGCAAACTGGTTTACTGTGGGCACAGCACAGCCTTATCGTCCACTGACGGTCGCCATGCTGTGTGAAGCGGCCAGACTGGGACGCTGGCCTGAAGAGGCTTACTGAGTAATGGTATGGGCGAAGGCGTCATAGACCTCGCTGCTGCTCAGCGCATTGACCTCACGTGACGCCGGTTGCAGCACCTGATAGTTAACCTGCCACGGATGCCAGCACGCCGGATCGCTGTCGCCAAACAGCGCGACGACCGGCAATCCCAGCGCCGCACCAATGTGCATTGCCCCACCATCACTGCTCACCAGCCCCTGACACAACGACATTGCTGCAATCAACTGCGGCAGGCTGGTGGTTGCCACCGCTTTGATCGGCAGATGCGGGCAGAGCGCCATAATTTCACGCGCTTTTTCATCATCTCCCGGATGACGCGGATTATCACGGCTACCGGGTGACCAGAGCAGCATTATCTGGCAGGGATGACGCGCCGCGATTTTTTCAGCCAGCCCGGCAAACCGCGCGGCTTCCCACTGCTGGCTCGGCTTGCGGGCGCTGATTTGCAATGCATAGACCGGAACAGCGGGATCAATCGCACAGCTGTCACGCAGGCTGGCCGCGATTGCCGCATCCGGCAGCAGCGTCAGTTTGCCTGGCGCTGTGGCGCTGAGATTGAAAGGCCGCCCCAGGCTAAACAGGGTTTCACTGATATGACACGGCGACTGGCTGGGTGGCGGCAGCAGATCGGTAATCAGCGGATGGGGATGGCCCAGGGCAATCACTCTGGCGGGACGCACTGTTTTAACCCACTTCAGGCCATGCTGATCCCAGCGGCTTTTTGCCAGAATCACCACATCGTAACGCTGTTTTTTCAGGGTCAGCATCAGCTTCAGTCGCTGTAAGAGACAGGCCAGTCGTCCCTGCCCTGCCTCACGGTGATGCAGTTTAGTGTAATAGAAGAGCTGCCGGATATCGGGATTATGCTGCAACACTGGCGCAGCGTAATTGTTAGTCAGCACGTCGACCTGATGCTGCCCCGACTGCGCCAGCGCACTGATCAGCGGCGTGGTCAGTAAGGTGTCGCCAATATTATCCCGACAAATAATTAAAAACCGCATGTCTGACATCCTCTGCGCAAAGGCTACGCCGTTCTGGCTGAATAAAAGTAAGACTCGCCCGGTTAACGTTCTGAAAACGGTAACGTAACGGTATAGTCAGCAAATTAGTCAGCGCAGTGTCAGATTGGTTCCATAGTTGCGATATTGTTAAAATATGAGGCCAGCACGACAGGCCAGAGACAGGCCTGAATCATTAACCGGATTATTATTTTTACGGCGTCGGCCCCGCCGGGCCGGTGTATGGAAAGGAAAAGGCCGCCCATGGCGTAATACTGGTCAGTTAAGATTAGATTTGTAAAGGCTGTCACGGTCAAACGTGCCAGCTTTTTTTCCGGGCGAGCGAGCCGCAGTGCGGGCCAGCGCACCTCTGCTGCTGCCGGGCCGTCCTCGCGCCGCTCACGCGGTACCTTCGGCTTTGACGTCGTGCCGACGAACCGTTCGGGGATCAGCCCTCCCTGGCCGGCCCCGAACTGTCCACGCTTCCCGGCGTGGACTTCTGGCCCGCCGTCACGCCTCAGCGCTGCGGATAGCCCTTTCAGCAGCAGAGGCGCTCAGGCCTCCACTCTCGTGCCCTTTTTAACAATACACACTGAAGTTTCAGAGCAGGCCGGGGTCGCTCAGGGGCAGGCAATCCGCAGCGCTGAACAGAATGAGTCTGCCAGGAGAGCCCGCAGGACGCGGGCGAAAGGCGGGGCGGCACAGGATGTGCCATCCCCGGCGGTCCGTCAGGCAGGCGAATGAAGTGAAGGAACCGCGCAGCGGCGCGAGGACCGCCAGCACCTGAGCGGCACCAGACTGCGTTATCACCTGTCGCTTAACTGACTGGCATTACGCCCATGGCGGCCTGAGGTCTCTGGCTTGATGACCGGGATCGGTCAGTCGGCGCGGGTTGTCAGCAGGCTGATAGCCAGCGTCATCACGGGTTCCGGGTTGATTCCGGTAAACATTTGATGAATTTTTTCAGAAATGGCTTCACCAGTCACAGGCTTATTTTCAGCCACGATTTCCATCACCGCCTGTCCAAATAGCAGGCGACATGCCGCAATAGCATCACTTACCGCTTCATCATCCATAATGCTCTCCCTCTGTATCGGCAGAAGCGTACACGTCTGCGGCAACCGGATCATGCGTAACTCTATTTTTTTGTGGTACAGGTTACAAAAATGAATCAGCTGTAAGGAGCAAATAACGTGGCCCGACACATTTAATGCCGGGCGCTTAACTGATACTGAAAGAGATTAACAGAGGGTCGTTTAACAAATCAGGTATGACAGGGTGGATGACAGATATGCGTTCACTCACTCTTTTACCGTGGCATCAGACAATTCAATTTGCAGAGAGAGTAAAATGCCAGTCAGCGGGAAATGATTTAGCAGCACTCTCACGGAGTAAATGTCTTAAACAGCACGGTGCGAGAGCAATAAGCGCTTAGATGAGTAATCGCTATAACGATGATCGCGGCAAAGCCTGGATAGTGGTTGCTACGTGGAGGTGATTTTATAAACCGTTTTGGGGAGATTTTGAGGAAAGAAAGCGGGAAGTAAAAAGCCAACACGATTTTTACATTCGTGTTGGCTATATGTTACGTAAAGCCGATTACATATTTTCGATGATCGCGTCACCAAACTCTGAACATTTCAGCAGTTTAGCGCCATCCATCAGGCGTTCGAAATCGTAAGTCACGGTCTTGTTAGCGATAGCGCCTTCAACACCTTTAACAATCAGGTCAGCCGCTTCGAACCACTCCATGTGACGCAGCATCATTTCTGCGGACAGAATAATTGAACCTGGGTTCACTTTATCCTGACCTGCATACTTAGGTGCTGTACCGTGGGTCGCTTCGAACAGCGCACACTCGTCACCGATGTTGGCGCCTGGTGCGATACCAATACCGCCAACCTGCGCTGCCAGAGCGTCAGAGATGTAGTCACCGTTCAGGTTCATACAGGCGATAACGTCATACTCAGCCGGACGCAGCAGGATCTGTTGCAGGAACGCATCAGCAATCACATCTTTAACGATGATCTCTTTGCCAGTGTTCGGGTTTTTGAACTTCATCCACGGGCCGCCGTCGATCAGTTCGCCGCCGAACTCTTCTTTCACTAACTGGTATCCCCAGTCTTTGAAGGAACCTTCGGTGAACTTCATGATGTTGCCTTTGTGGACCAGGGTCAGTGAATCACGATCGTTAGTGATGGTGTATTCCACTGCCGCGCGCACCAGACGTTTGGTGCCCGCTTCTGAACACGGCTTAACGCCGATACCGCACTGCTCAGGGAAGCGAATTTTCTTCACGCCCATCTCTTCGCGCAGGAACTTGATCACTTTGTCCGCTTCGGCAGAGCCCGCTTTCCACTCGATACCGGCATAGATATCTTCGGAGTTTTCACGGAAGATCACCATGTCGGTCTCTTCAGGACGTTTAACCGGGCTTGGCGTGCCTTTGTAGTAACGTACCGGACGCAGGCAGACGTAGAGGTCAAGCTCCTGACGCAGGGCCACGTTCAGTGAACGAATACCGCCGCCGACCGGGGTGGTCAGTGGGCCTTTAATGGCCACGCGATATTCTTTGATTAAGTCGAGAGTTTCCTGTGGCAGCCAGACATCCTGGCCGTAGAGTTCAACTGACTTCTCACCGGTGTAAATCTCCATCCAGGAGATCTTACGCTCGCCGTTGTAGGCTTTCTTCACCGCCGCATCGACGACTTTCAGCATGACCGGGGAAACATCAACACCGATACCGTCACCCTCAATGTAAGGAATGACCGGATTGTTTGGCACTGTGAGCTTGCCCTGATTCAGGGTGATTTTCTGACCTTCCGCCGGAACAACTACTTTGCTTTCCATTAACCTCTCCTGGGCGTTTGTTAATGATTTGTAAGATGCGCGTCAATACTACTTGAATATTTCCGCCACGCCAATCACCGCAATTTCACGTTATAATGCGCCGAATGTTTCTGACTGCAAAGCCCATGCGAAAAACTTCTCAACGAATTCACCAGGATAAACGATTCAGCCGCCCGACGCGTGATGCGCGGCGTTCCCCTGCCCGCCCTGCGGCTCCGCGCCGCGTGATTCTGTTTAACAAACCGTTCGACGTGTTACCGCAGTTCACCGATGAAGCGGGCCGCCGAACACTGAAGGATTTTGTCAGCGTCGCAGAGGTTTATGCCGCAGGTCGCCTCGATCGCGACAGCGAAGGATTGATGGTGCTGACCAACGACGGCGCGCTGCAGGCTGCGCTGACTCAGCCCGGCAAACGCACAGGTAAGAGCTATTATGTGCAGGTGGAAGGCGAGCCACAGGAGACGGATCTGCAGCCTTTACGGGATGGGGTTAATCTGAAAGATGGGTTGACGCTGCCCGCGGGCGTAGAAAAAGTGGCTGAGCCTGAGTGGCTCTGGCCACGTCAGCCACCTATACGCGAACGTAAAAACATCCCGACGCAGTGGCTGAAAATCACGCTGTATGAAGGCCGTAATCGTCAGGTTCGCCGGATGACCGCCCACATTGGCTTTCCCACTTTGCGACTGATCCGGTACGCGATGGGGAGTTATTCGCTCGACGATCTGGCTCCGGGCGCGTGGCGTGAACTCAGCGAAAGTGCGCTCTGAAAACCGGTTTTTTATAACCTCAGGTTAACAATTGCGGAGAAGTGATGTTTAAACCTCATGTTACTGTCGCCTGTCTGGTTCAGGCAGAAGGTGAATTACTGGTGGTGGAAGAGACGATCAACGGTCGCCCCACCTGGAACCAGCCTGCCGGGCATCTTGAAGCAGATGAAACTCTGCTGGAAGCCGCAGAGCGCGAACTCTATGAAGAGACCGGCATCGCCACGCCGATGCACTATTTCATCGCGATAAACCAGTGGATCGCGCCCGACAGTACGCCTTTTGTGCGTTTTCTGTTTGGCGTGGATCTGGCGGAAAAAATGCCAACCCAGCCGCAGGACAGCGACATCGATTGCTGCTGGTGGTTGCCGCCAGCGCAGATTCTCACTGCCTCTAACCTGCGTTCGCCGCTGGTCGCGGAAAGCGTACGCCTGTGGCAACAGGGCACGCGCTACCCACTACATCTGGTCAGCCCGTTCCGGTGGCCGTTTCACGAGGGTGCGCGCCTGCCTTCTGCATGATAGAATGCGCCGCCTGTTTTTTTATCGTAATGCGAGCGTGTCATGTCTGACAACAGCCAGAAAAAAGTGATCGTCGGTATGTCCGGCGGCGTCGATTCTTCCGTTTCCGCCTGGTTACTGCAACAGCAGGGTTACCAGGTTGAAGGCCTGTTCATGAAGAACTGGGAAGAGGACGATGGCGAGGAGTATTGTACCGCCGCGGACGATCTGGCGGATGCGCAAGCGGTGTGCGACAAGCTGGGTATGAAGCTGCACAAAGTTAACTTTGCCGCTGAATACTGGGATAACGTCTTTGAGCATTTCCTCGAAGAGTACAAAGCGGGCCGCACGCCCAACCCCGATATCCTCTGCAACAAAGAGATCAAATTCAAAGCGTTCCTGGAGTTCGCGGCTGAGGATCTGGGCGCAGATTTTATCGCCACGGGTCACTACGTGCGTCGTCAGGACGTGGCCGGCCAGAGCCAGCTGTTGCGCGGGCTGGATGGCAACAAAGATCAGAGCTACTTCCTCTATACCCTGAGCCACCAGCAGATCGCCCAAAGTCTGTTCCCGGTTGGCGAGCTGGAAAAACCGGAAGTGCGCCGCATTGCCGAACAGCTCGACCTTATCACCGCGAAGAAGAAAGACTCGACCGGCATCTGCTTTATCGGTGAGCGCAAATTCCGCGACTTCCTGGCGCGCTATCTCCCGGCTCAGCCTGGCGAAATAGAAACCACCGAAGGCCAGATCGTCGGTGAACATCAGGGGCTGATGTACCATACTCTGGGACAGCGTAAAGGCCTGGGTATTGGCGGCCTGAAAGAGAGCAAAGATGATCCCTGGTATGTGGTCGACAAAGATGTGGCGCGTAACCGCCTGATTGTTGCCCAGGGCGGCGATCATCCGCGTCTGATGTCCGTCGGCCTGATTGCGCAGCAGCTGCACTGGGTTGATCGCCAGCCGATTACCGCCCCGCTTCGCTGCACCGTGAAAACCCGCTATCGTCAGACCGATATTCCCTGTGAGATTATCCCACACGGCGACGATCGGATTGAGGTGCGTTTCGACGAGCCGGTTGCAGCAGTGACGCCGGGTCAGTCTGCGGTGTTTTACCTTGGTGAGGTCTGCCTCGGTGGCGGTATTATCGAACAGCGTCTGCCGTTAGTGGCGGAGTAAGCGGGCTCAGCCCGCATTGATGACGCGTAAACAGGAGTAACCTTGGCGAAAAATTATCAGGAAATTACGCTGGCGCTGGCGGGCATCTGTCAGTCGGCCCATCTGGTGCAGCAGCTGGCTCAGCAGGGTCACTGCCAGCCGGAGGCGCTGACCGTATCGCTGCGCAGCGTACTGGACCTCAATCCTGGCTCAACGCTGGCGGTGTTTGGCAACAATGAAGCCAACCTGCGCCTCGGACTTGAAACCCTGATGGCGGTGCTGAACAGCAGCAGTCGTCAGGGTGCAGGTGCAGAGCTGACGCGTTACACCCTGAGCATGATGGTGCTGGAGCGCAAGCTCAGCGCCAGTAAAACGGCCATGGCGACGCTGGCCCAGCGCATCACTCAGCTGGATCGCCAGCTGGCGCATTATGAACTGGAATCAGACACCATTCTTAGCGCGATGGCTGCCATCTATGTGGATGTGATCAGCCCGCTTGGCCCGCGTATTCAGGTCACCGGTTCGCCTGCGGTACTGCAGAATACGCAGGTACAGAGTAAAGTGCGCGCCACCCTGTTAGCCGGTATCCGTGCTGCCGTATTGTGGCAGCAGGTCGGTGGTGGCCGACTGCAACTGATGTTCTCGCGTCAGCGTTTGCTGCGTGAAGCGAAAACCCTCTTATCCCGGCTGCCACTGACTTACTAAGTCGGTGCGGCAAAACACTGCTAAATGATTCAGGAGTTGCACTGATGGAATTATCCTCTCTGACCGCCGTCTCACCTGTCGATGGTCGTTACGGCGATAAAGTCAGCCCGCTGCGTGCGATTTTCAGCGAATTCGGTTTGCTGAAATTCCGCGTTGAGGTTGAAGTTCGCTGGTTACAAAAACTGGCCGCGACCGCAGAGATCAAGGAAGTTCCTGCATTTGATGCCGACGCAAACGCTTTCCTTGATACGATTGTCGCCGGTTTTTCCGAAGAAGATGCCGCGCGCATCAAAACCATTGAGCGCACCACCAACCACGACGTCAAAGCGGTTGAGTATTTCCTGAAAGAGAAAGTTGCCGACGTCCCTGCCCTGCATGCTGTTTCTGAATTTATCCACTTCGCCTGTACTTCTGAAGATATCAACAACCTGTCGCACGCCCTGATGCTGGAAACAGCCCGTCGTGACGTGATCCTGCCTTACTGGCAGCAGCTGATTACCGCTGTGAAGGATCTTGCCAGCGAATATCGTGACATTCCGCTGCTCTCCCGCACCCACGGTCAGCCGGCTACACCGTCGACGATGGGTAAAGAGATGGCGAACGTCGCTTACCGTCTGGAGCGTCAGTTACGTCAGCTGAAACAGATTGAGGTGCTGGGCAAAATCAACGGCGCTGTAGGGAATTACAACGCCCACATTGCCGCCTATCCCGAAGTGGACTGGCATGCGCTGAGCGAGAACTTCGTCACCTCGCTGGGGATCACCTGGAACCCTTACACCACGCAGATTGAGCCGCACGACTATATTGCCGAAATGTTCGACTGCATCGCCCGCTTTAACACCATCCTGATCGATTTCGATCGCGATATCTGGGGTTATGTGGCGCTGAACCATTTCAAACAGAAGACCATTGCGGGCGAGATTGGCTCGTCGACCATGCCGCACAAAGTGAACCCAATCGACTTCGAAAACTCCGAAGGCAATCTGGGCCTGGCGAACGCGGTAATGCAGCATCTGGCCAGCAAACTGCCGGTCTCACGCTGGCAGCGCGATCTGACCGACTCCACCGTGCTGCGTAACCTCGGTGTGGGCGTCGGTTATGCGCTGATCGCCTATCAGGCGACGCTGAAAGGCATCTCGAAACTGGAAGTGAACCGCGATCGTCTGCTGGACGAACTGGATCACAATTGGGAAGTGCTGGCAGAACCGATCCAGACGGTAATGCGCCGTTACGGCATTGAGAAGCCTTATGAAAAGCTGAAGGAGCTGACGCGCGGTAAACGCGTCGATGCCGCCGGCATGCAGGCCTTTATCGACAGCCTGGCGCTGCCGGAAGAGGAAAAAGTCCGTCTGAAGCAGATGACGCCTGCAAACTATATTGGTCGCGCTATCCAGATGGTTGACGATCTGAAATAATGCCCGCCGCAGACCGGCCCAGTCCGGTCTGCGTTAACATCTTGTTTAATACATTTCGCGTATACTTTCTGCAGGTTGACTCAAACAGAGTGTAAGGAATTTCTATGCGTGTTCTGGTTGTTGAAGACAATGCCCTGCTGCGCCATCATCTCGCCGTCCAGTTACGTGACATGGGCCATCAGGTCGATGCCGCCGAAGACGCCAAAGAAGCTGACTATTTTCTTCGGGAACATCTGCCCGATATCGCGCTGGTGGATCTCGGCCTGCCGGATGAAGATGGTATGTCTCTGATTCGCCGCTGGCGCAGCGATGCCGTGCGCCAGCCGATTCTGGTGCTGACCGCCCGTGAAGGCTGGCAGGCCAAAGTTGAGGCGCTGGAAGCCGGTGCGGATGACTACGTCACCAAACCGTTTCATATTGAAGAAGTCGCGGCACGCCTGCAGGCGCTGATGCGTCGTAACAGCGGACATGCCTCGCAAATCATCGATATGGCCCCGTTTCAGGTTGATCTCTCCCGCCGTGAACTGACGGTCAATGAACAGCCGGTGAAGCTCACGGCCTTTGAGTACACCATTGTCGAAACGCTGATCCGTAACGCGGGCAAAGTGGTAAGCAAAGACTCGCTGATGCTGCAGCTCTATCCTGACGCTGAACTGCGTGAAAGCCACACCATCGACGTTCTTATGGGCCGTCTGCGCAAAAAAATTCTGGCGTTGCATCCTACTGACGTGATCGCCACCGTGCGTGGCCAGGGCTACCGCTTTGATCTCTGACCATGTCCTGGTTTAATCGTTATCGCCCTATTTCGCTGCGCGCCCGCTTTCTGCTGGCCTCCGCAGCGATCGTCCTCTTCCTCTCACTCTCCTATGGCATGGTGGCGGTGATTGGCTATGTGGTCAGTTTCGATAAAAACACCTACCGCGTGATGCGCGGCGAGAGCAACCTGTTCTTTACGCTGGCGCAATGGCACGACAACAAACTCACCATCGCCCAGCCGGAACGGATGACGCTCAACTTCCCGACGCTGGTATTTATTTACGATGAGCACGGCAAACTGTTGTGGCAACAACGCGACGTGCCAGAGATCCGCAAGAAGATCCGCCGTGAATGGCTGCTGAAGCCTGACTTCTACGAGATTGATACCAGTAACCGTACCAGCATGGTGGCGATGGGCAATAACCTGAATGCTCAGCAACGACTCAACGACTGGGACAATGACAGCAACGATACCTTTACCCATTCGGTCGCCGTTAACCGTTACGATGCCACCACGAATCTGCCCGCGCTCACCATTGTGGTGGTCGACTCTATCCCGCAGGAGTTGCAGCATTCTGATGTGGTCTGGTCGTGGTTCAGCTATGTGCTGGCAGCCAACCTGATACTGATCATTCCGTTGCTGTGGCTGGCGGCGCACTGGAGTCTGCGGCCGATTGGCGCGCTGACACAGCAGGTGCGCGAACTGGAGACCAGTCAGCGCGAAAATCTGGCGGATAATCCACCGCAGGAACTGCGCAGTCTGGTGCGTAACCTCAATCTGTTGCTGACCAATGAGCGACAACGCTATACCCGCTATCGCACCACGCTTTCAGACCTGACCCACAGTCTGAAAACGCCGCTGGCCGTGTTGCAGAGCACCCTGCGCTCGCTGCGCAACGGCAAGGAACTGACGGTGGAACAGGCTGAGCCGGTGATGCTGGAGCAGATTAGTCGTATCTCGCAGCAGGTCGGTTATTATCTGCATCGCGCCAGTATGCAGGCCGATCACAATCCGCTGCAGCGCGATCTGCATTCCGTTTCCGGTCTGCTCGACAAGCTCTGCTCGGCCCTGAATAAAGTCTATCAGCGTAAAGGCGTGGCGATTTCGCTGGATATCTCACCGGAGCTGACCTTTGTTGGCGACCAGAATGACTTTATGGAAGTGCTGGGCAACGTGCTCGATAACGCCTGCAAGTACTGCCTGGAATTTATCGAAATCAGCGCTTTTCAGAGCGAAAATGCACTCCATCTCTATATTGACGATGATGGTCCGGGCATTCCCGAGAGCAAGCGCGATTTAGTGTTTGTCCGGGGTCAGCGCGCCGACACCCTGCGTCCCGGTCAGGGACTGGGTCTGGCGGTGGTGCGCGATATTCTTGAGCAATATGAGGGTAACGTCATCGCCTCCGGTAGCGCACTCGGCGGAACACGCATGGAAGTGGTCTTTCAGCGCCAGGAAGTCGAACATCGCCGCGAGTAGAAAACCCTCAGGGCTGTTATACTTGCTGGCATTTACAGCCCTAAGCGGAACCCTTTTATGGACTATCAGCTCGATATTAACTGGCCCGATTTTATTCAGCGTTACTGGCAGAAACGCCCGGTAGTGCTGAAGCGTGGTTTTAAAAACTTTGTCGATCCTCTTTCACCGGATGAACTGGCCGGTCTGGCGATGGAAAACGAGGTGGATAGCCGCCTGGTAAGCCATCAGGATGGCAAATGGCAGGTCAGCCACGGCCCGTTCGAGAGCTATGATCATCTGGGTGAAAACAACTGGTCGCTGCTGGTACAGGCGGTCAATCACTGGCATGAAGCCTCTGCCGCACTGATGCGCCCTTTCCGTTTCCTGCCTGACTGGCGTGTTGATGACCTGATGGTGTCGTTTGCCGTGCCTGGCGGCGGCGTCGGTCCCCATTTTGATCAGTATGATGTCTTTATTATTCAGGGTGCCGGTCGCCGTCGCTGGCGCGTCGGTGAAAAGGTGCCGCTGAAGCAGCACTGCCCGCACCCGGATCTGCTGCAGGTTGAGCCATTCGACGCCATCATCGATGAAGAGATGGAACCGGGTGATATTCTCTATATTCCGCCAGGGTTCCCGCATGAAGGTTACTCGCTGGAAAACGCCCTGAACTACTCCGTGGGTTTCCGTGCCCCCAGCGGACGCGAGCTAATCAGCGGCTTTGCGGATTACGCGCTGACTAATGAGCTGGGCAGCCTGCGCTTCAGCGATCCGGATGTGCCTGCACGTGATTGCCCGTCGCAGATTCTGCCGCAGGAGATTGAAGGCGTACGTCAGTTGATGCTGGATGTGGTCAATCAGCCGGAGCAGTTCGCTCAGTGGTTTGGCGAATTCATTTCCCAGTCACGTCACGAACTCGATGTCGCGCCACCGGAACCGCCTTACCAGCCTGATGAAATTTATGATGCGCTGCAACAGGGCGATACCCTGAGCCGGTTAGGTGGCCTGCGTGTCCTGACGATTGGCGATGCGGTCTATGTCAACGGTGAGCGGGTTGAGTGTTCACATCCCGATGTGATGGCGGTACTGGCGCGCCACTATCGCATCACACTGGAGGATCTGGGCGATGCGCTGGATGACCCGTCGGTACTGGCGCAGATCGCCGACCTGGTCAATGCCGGATACTGGTACTTCGGCGACGAATAATCTGAGCTGATACTGAATCAGGCTCTCTTGCCGCTGTGGCAGAGAGCCTTTTTTGTGCCTGCAGGTTAATTCTTCTTCTGCGCCGCCAGTTCTGACAGCCGCACAATCACTTCCACCGATTTCGCCATGATATTCAGCGAAGCAAACTCATGCTTGCCGTGATAGTTATAGCCACCGGTGAAGATATTCGGGCAAGGCAGCCCTTTCCACGACAGCGCCGATCCATCCGTACCGCCGCGAATCGGTTTCACTACCGGCTCAATGCCGCAGTCACGCATCGCCTGTAAAGCCAGTTCGATGATGTGCGGGAACGGCTCCACTTTTTCACGCATGTTGCGATAGCTGTTGGTGATCTCGACGGTGACCGAACAGTCCGGGTGCAGGGTTTTGTTGATCTCTGCGGCAATCTGCAGCAGCGTCTGTTTACGCTGTTCAAAACTCTCCGTTTCGAAGTCACGAATGATATAGAGCATCTCGGCGTGTTCAACGCTGCCTTTGATCTGATGCAGATGATAGAAGCCCTGATAGCCGTCAGTATATTGCGGTTTTTCGCTGGCCGGGACCGCGGCATGAAACTGGTTTGCCAGATCCAGCGCATTGACCATCACCCCTTTGGCGGAGCCAGGGTGCACGTTGTTACCGACGATTTTGACGGTGGCCGAAGCAGCGTTGAAGTTCTCATATTCGAACTCACCCAGATCACTGCCATCAATGGTGTAGGCCCAATCAGCGGCAAAGCCTTCCACATCAAAGTGAGAAGTGCCGCGACCAATCTCTTCATCGGGCGTAAAGGCAACGCGGATCGCACCGTGCGGCGTATCGCTCGCAGCCAGTTGCGCCATCGCCGTCATGATCTCAGCGATACCCGCTTTATCATCCGCGCCCAGCAGGGTTTTGCCATCGGTAGTAATCAGCGTATGCCCAATCAGCTTGTGCAGCACCGGGAACATCACCGGCGAGAGAATTTCGTTGCCGTTGCCCAGCGCAATGTCTCCGCCGCGATAATTTTCAATGATCTGCGGATTCACATGTTTCGCCGTAAAGTCTGGCGAGGTATCCATGTGAGAGATGAAACCGATGACTGGTGTCGGCCAGTCAACATTGGCGGGCAGCGTGCCCATGACGCAACAGTGATCGCTTAAGGAGACATCGACAAAACCCAGTGCCAGCAACTCCTCCTGCAGCTGACGCGCCAGCGTCCACTGCCCTTCACTGCTGGGCACCTGGCGCGCCTGCGGCTTAGCCTGGGTCTCAACGGCCACATAACTTAAAAAGCGCTCAAGTAACTGTTCCATATCCCATCCTTTAAAAGTGCCATCCGGTATTATTAACAGACCAGCCGGTTACAACGTTGCGTAAAATCATTCGCAGACAGGTTAGCGCTGTCGATAACCTTTGGGAAAGCAATAAGCCCGAAAAAAACGGCTAATTACGAGATTGTTGCGGCAAACCTCGCAATGTTGATAAACACCGGGCGGCTGGAATCAGCATGATGGGCAAGAAACGGCGAGGCGGCCATAGCCGCCCCTGCTTACTTATAAAGCGCGCGCAGCAGCTTATGCACAAACTCTGGCACCACTTCGCTCGCCAGGCCGTAATGCCGCTCGGCAAATTCGTTGCCCACCTGGCTTGGCTCCAGGTTCAGCTCAACAGTATGCGCGCCCTGCAGTTTGGCCTCATGGACAAAACCCGCGGCCGGATAGACATGGCCTGAGGTGCCGATAGCGATAAAGTAATCGGCCTGTTCCAGCGCCTGATAAATCTGCTCCATGCCCAGTGGCATCTCACCAAACCACACTACGTGCGGCCGCAGCGCAGAGGGGAACTGGCAGCAGGTGCAGCGATCGTCCGGCGTGATATCACCGGTCCACTCAATGACCTGACCGCTGGTGACACAGCGCACTTTTAGCAGCTCACCGTGCATATGCAGCACCCGGCTGTTTCCGGCACGCTCATGCAGATTGTCGATGTTTTGCGTGACCAGCAAAAAGTTATCGCCTAATACCTGTTCCAGCTCCGCCAGCGCCAGATGGGCCGCGTTAGGCTGAATCTCTGCCTCCTGCAATTGCTGGCGGCGCGCATTGTAAAAGCGCTGCACCAGCGCGGGATCGCGCTGAAATCCTTCGGGCGTCGCAACATCTTCAACGTGGTGCTCTTCCCACAGGCCGTCAGCGGCGCGGAAGGTCCGGATGCCGGACTCCGCTGAGATGCCTGCGCCGGTCAGCACGACAACATGCGGCTGAGGATGGGCGGCCAGTTCGGCCTGACGATCGCGCTCAAATATGCGCTGGCCGAAAGCGCTGATGCACTTTTCTCCGGGTTTTCTTCAGGCGGGCAAGTCGTATGCGGCGACGTGGTGTTCGCATAAAATCTCCTGGCGTAGCAGCTGCGGCGAGCCGCTCTAAACAGATTCCGGGTTAACATCACCCGATAGTAACGGTTGCTGAGGGCCGCGCCCAACAGCAAAGGTCTTAAACAGATGCGGCGCGAAAAGGATTCGCGCCGCATTTTTTCACTGACCGCTTAATACCCGAGCCGGGTCAATGCGGCTGGCGCGTCTGGCGGGATACCAGCTCGCCAGCAGGCTCAGCAGAATCGCGGTAATCAATACTGAGAACACATCAATCCAGTGCAGTTCCGACGGCAGGAAATCAATGAAGTAGATATCACCTGCCAGCAGATGATGGCCGGTAACCGACTCCAGCCCGCGCACCAGTGAGGTCAGATTCAGCGCCACCAGCACGCCCGCGACCACGCCGCTGACGCTGCCCAGCAGGCCTGCCAGCAAACCGTACCAGATGAAGATGGCGCGGATCAGCCGGTCTTTAGCACCGAGGGTACGGAGCACCGCAATGTCACTGCTCTTATCCTTCACCGCCATCACCAGCGTTGAGACGATGTTAAAGCAGG
>CATOTO010000165.1:0-20073 GCA_951812925.1 Calliopum simillimum | reverse complement strand
AATCGGCCATCGGCCTGCACTCGATGCAATGCGTTGTTCAGGCTCAACTTGAACGCCGGGTTGCCCTTCTGAAACGGAATCGCCAGCGCGGGTTTCTCGCTGTACGTCTCGCTGAAATCGAAACGATCCTCAAGCTCGGCAGTCATAGCGATATGGTTGATGGCCACGTCGTACTTGCCGGTTTCCACGCCGGGCAGCATGTCGGCGTCATCGGTGGTGATAAATGAGGGGCGCAGGTCCATCTCCTTGGCCAGTTGTTCGCCCAGCTCCACTTCAAAACCGGTGAGCTTGTCACCGTCCTTGAAGTTGTAAGGCGGCGTATTGGCTTGCAGGACGATGCGCAGTTCGCCGCGATCGTTGATATCGTCGATCAACTCGGCGTGAGCCAAGGGGCTCAAGAGGGGCAGCAACAGTAACAGGCCAGGCGAGAAGCGCATGGTCACTCCTAGATTCGAATGTGCGAGGCGCCGATCAGCATCGCTTTGTCAGGGTGTCGAGTGCCTTGGACAGCAATATGTCGCGAAGTTGTCCCGAACCTACAGATTTCATACAAAACTGGAGAAGCGAATGAAAGGCCTTATGTCTCGTACCGCCCTGGCCAGCCTGCTGCTGGGTGCATCGATGTTGGCTGGCGCCGCTGACGGCATCCCGCGCAGCGCTCCACCTGAAGGCGCCAAGGTGTTTATCGTCTCGCCCAAGGACGGCGCCACCGTCGACAAAACCTTCACCGTCAAATTCGGCATGGAAGGCTTGAAGCTGGCCCCAGCCACCGAGCAGGCCGTCGGCACCGGTCACCATCACCTGTTGATCGATCAGAAGGAATTGCCCGACGCCAAGCTGCCGATCCCGGCCACCGATACCGTGATCCATTACGGCAAGGCGCAGACCGAAACCGAACTGACCCTCACCCCGGGCAAGCACACCTTGCAACTGGTGGCGGGCGACAAGCTGCACATGCAGTTCAACCCGACCGTGGTGTCCAAGGTCATTACCGTTAACGTCAAGTAAGCGTTGCTCGGCTAAAAAAATGGGAGACCCCTGCGGGTCTCCCATTTTTTGTGCAGCGTAAAACGTCAGAACAATACGCGGCTGCGGATAGTGCCGGAGATGTGCTGCAGTTTCTCCTGCGCCAGGTCCGAGTACTCGGCATCGACGTCGATCACCACGTAGCCAACCTTCTCGTTGGTCTGCAGGAACTGACCGGAGATGTTGATGCCGTTTTCCGCAAACACCTTGTTGATCTCCATCATCACACCCGGAATGTTCTGGTGGATGTGCAGCAGACGGTGCTTGCCAGGGTGAGCCGGCAAGGCCACTTCCGGGAAATTCACCGACGACACCGACGTACCGTTGTCGCTGTACTTGACCAGCTTTTCGGCCACTTCCAGACCGATGTTGGCCTGCGCTTCAGCGGTGGAACCGCCGATGTGCGGGGTCAGGATCACGTTGTCCAGGCCACGCAGCGGGCTTTCGAAGATGTCGTCGTTGGAGCGCGGTTCTACCGGGAACACGTCGATGGCGGCGCCGATCAGGTGCTTGTCCTTGATCGCGTCGGCCAGGGCGTCCAGCTTGACCACGGTGCCGCGCGCGGCGTTGATCAGGATCCCGCCTTTCTTGATCGCGCGGATTTCCTTCTCGCCCATCATCCACTGGGTCTCGGACGTTTCCGGTACGTGCAGGGTGACGATATCGGACATGCCCAGCAGCTCGGTCAGGCTCGACACCTGAGTGGCGTTGCCCAGTGGCAGCTTGGTCAGGGTGTCGTAGAAGAACACCTGCATGCCCAGGCCTTCAGCCAGCACCGACAACTGCGTGCCGATCGAGCCGTAGCCGATGATGCCCAGCTTCTTGCCACGGATTTCGAAGGAGTTGGCCGCGCTCTTGATCCAGCCGCCACGGTGGCAGGAAGCGTTCTTCTCGGGGATACCGCGCAACAGCAGGATGGCCTCGGCCAGCACCAGTTCCGCAACGGAACGGGTGTTGGAGTACGGGGCGTTGAACACCGCAATACCACGCTCGCGCGCAGCGTTCAGGTCAACCTGGTTGGTGCCGATGCAGAAACAGCCGACCGCCACGAGTTTCTTGGCGTGATCGAAGATCTCTTCGGTCAGCTGAGTGCGGGAGCGAATGCCGATAAAGTGCGCGTCGGCGATCTTTTCCTTCAGTTGGGCTTCCGGCAGAGAACTGGTGATGTACTCAATGCTGGTGTACCCGGCGGCCTTCAGCACGTCGACGGCCGATGGGTGGACGCCTTCCAGAAGAAGGAACTTGATCTTGCTCTTATCGAGAGAAGTCTTGCTCATCTGCGTAAACCTGTATCCCGGAGAAAAATGGCAGGGAATCGAGCAGCGCAAGCTGACCCGGACGGCAGGAAAGCCGTCGCCGCAGAAACGCCCTTTGGGTCTGTCCTGCGGGGGCGGTATGCTAGCATACGCACCCCGCTAAACACCTATTCCTGCGACGTGAAGCGTTCTCAGGATGACCATGAATTGTTCGAGAGTTCTGTCGATGACCCAGGCTGCCCTGATTGATGAGCTGAAGACCCTGGTTGAGCCTGGCAAGGTGCTGACCGATGCCGACTCCCTGGAAACCTACGGCAAGGACTGGACCAAGCATTTCGCCCCGGCACCCACCGCCATCGTCTTCCCCAAGACCGTCGAACAGGTGCAGGCCATCGTTCGTTGGGCCAATGAACGCAAGGTCGCGCTGGTGCCGTCCGGCGGGCGTACCGGGCTGTCGGCGGCGGCAGTGGCGGCCAATGGCGAGGTGGTGGTGTCGTTCGACTACATGAACCAGATTCTCGACGTGAACCTCACCGACCGCACGGCCGTGTGCCAGCCGGGCGTGGTCACTCAGCAGTTGCAGAACGTCGCCGAAGAAAACGGCTTGTACTACCCGGTGGACTTCGCCTCGTCCGGTTCCAGCCAGATTGGCGGCAACATCGGCACCAATGCCGGCGGGATCAAGGTGATTCGCTACGGCATGACCCGCAATTGGGTGGCGGGCATGAAAGTCGTCACCGGCAAGGGCGACGTGCTGGAACTGAACCGCGACCTGATCAAGAACGCCACCGGCTATGACATGCGCCAGCTGTTCATCGGCGCCGAAGGTACCCTGGGGTTTGTGGTCGAGGCCACCATGCGCCTGGACCGAGCGCCCAAAAACCTCACGGCCATGGTGCTGGGAACCACCGACTTCGACTCGATCATGCCGGTGCTGCACGCGTTCCAGGGCAAGCTGGACCTGACCGCTTTCGAGTTCTTTTCCGACAAGGCCCTGGCCAAGGTCATGGGCCGGGGCGATGTGCCCGCGCCGTTCGAGACCGATTGCCCGTTCTACGCGTTGCTGGAATTCGAAGCCACCACCGAAGACGTCGCCAACCATGCGCTGGAAACCTTCGAGCATTGCGTGGAGCAGGGCTGGGTGCTGGACGGCGTGATGAGCCAGAGCGACACCCAGTTGCACAACCTGTGGAAGCTGCGCGAGTACATCTCCGAGACCATTTCCCACTGGACGCCCTACAAGAACGACATCTCGGTGACGGTCTCCAAGGTGCCGGCCTTCCTCAAGGAAATCGATGCGATCGTTGGCGAGCACTACCCCGACTTCGAAATCGTCTGGTTCGGCCACATTGGCGATGGCAACCTGCACCTGAACATCCTCAAGCCGCAAACCCTGAGCAAGGATGAGTTCTTCGCCAAGTGCGCCACCGTGAACAAGTGGGTATTTGAAACCGTGCAGAAGTACAACGGCTCAATCTCCGCCGAACACGGCGTGGGCATGACCAAGCGCGACTACCTGGCCTACAGCCGCTCACCGGTTGAAATCGACTACATGAAGGCCGTGAAAGCGGTATTCGACCCAAACGGGATCATGAACCCCGGCAAGATCTTCGCTGTTTAAACGCACCTGAAGGAGTCGTTCCATGAGCTACCAGCACAAGTATATCGACGGCACCAATATCCACTTTCCGTTGGGCAAGGTGGTGTGCATCGGGCGTAACTACGCCGAACATGCCAAGGAACTGAACAATCCGGTGCCCACCGAGCCGCTGCTGTTCATCAAACCGGGCAGCTGTGTGGTCGGGCTGGAGGGCGGTTTCGCCATTCCCACCGAGCGTGGCTCGGTGCACTACGAGGCGGAAATCGCAGTACTGATCGGCAAGCCCCTGTCGAACAATCCCAGCCGTGAAGAAGTGCTGGACGCCATCTCCGGCTTCGCCCCGGCCCTCGATCTGACGCTTCGCGACAAGCAGGCCGAACTCAAATCCCAGGGCCTGCCCTGGGAAATCGCCAAGTCGTTCGACGGTGCGGCGGTGATTGCCCCCTTCGTGGTGAGCAGCACGTACCCGGACGTCACCGACATCGGCATCCGCCTGACCATCAACGGCGAAGTGCGCCAGGACGGCAACAGCGCGCTGATGCTCAACCCGATCATCCCGATGATCCAGCACATGGCCGGCTGTTTCTCGCTGCAGGCCGGCGACGTCATCCTCACCGGCACCCCCGCTGGCGTGGGCCCGCTGAATGTGGGCGATGAACTGGTGCTGGAACTGGCGGGCGGCACCCGCTTCGAAAGCGTCGTTCGCTAAAAGGACGCGGTTAAAAACTGTGGGAGGCTCCGCAAGCGTTGTCGCGCAGCAAACTGGAGCCTCTGTGGCAAGCGGGCCCGTTGTGGCGAGCGGGCTTGTTGTGGCGAGCGGGCTTGCCCCGCGTTGGGGTGCGAAGCGCCCCCCATCCAGCAAAACGCGGTGTACCTGATACGGCTCAGCGCCTGGTTTTGGGGCTGCTGCGCAGCCCAACGCAGGACAAGCCTGCTCGCCACAGGGAATCTGCGCTTAACTGAATGTCATTAGGGCAGGCCTGCTCGCCACAGCGTGCACTACCGTCTTTGCATTTTTTTCACACCCCGTCTGGATAATCCGCGCTTCCAACGCGCAGCTCTTCGCATCCTGTGCTATTCCCTACCGCTGACTTTCCGGAAAAGCGACCCATGGCCGTGCCCCTGCCTACCTCCAAACCTACGCTTCGCCCCCGCCGTTTCATGCGCTGGTATTCCTGGGTATTCCTGGCCGCTGCGGTTCTGTATGGCGTGGCCTGGGCCATGCATTGGGACGACCGGGGTGTGCTGTGGGTGCTGGAACGCTTCGAGTCCCCGGCAGAACGCCAGCAAAGTATCTGGCTGCCGGACTATCACGCAGTGATCGACGCCAAGTTGCTGCCCGGTATGGAAGGGGATGAGGCCTCGGACGTTTCTTACAACCCCCAAAGCAAAACGCTGTTTTCGGTGATGGGCAAGAACCCGTTTCTCGTCGAGCTGAGCCTGCAAGGCGATGTGCTGCGCAAGATGCCGCTCAATGGCTGGAACAACCCGGAAGCCCTGACGGTGATGGAAAACGGCCTGATGGCCGTGGTTGATGAGCGTCAGCACAGCCTCACCATCGTCAAGGTCGATGCCAGCACCACCGCCCTCAACAAAGCCGATTTCCCCAGTTACGATCTGGGTCCGTCCAGGGACCAGAACAAAGCCTTTGAAGCCGTTGCCTGGGATCCGCGCAACCAGCAACTGGTACTCGGCGAAGAGCGTCCGCCTGCGCTGTTCACCTGGAAAAGCGATGGCAGCCAGACCCTGGTCGGCGACAAACAGAAGCTGACCAGCAACGAACTGGACGTACGCAACCTCTCGGCCCTGGCGGTCGACCCGCGCACCGGGCATCTGCTGGTGCTGTCGGCCGACTCGCACCTGCTGCTGGAACTGGACGAGCACGGCAAGCAAGTCAGCTTCATGACCGTGCTCGGTGGTTTCAATGGCCTGAAAAACACCATCCCCCGCGCGGAAGGGGTGACCATGGATGACGAGGGTAACCTCTACATGGTCAGTGAGCCCAACCTGTTCTACCGTTTTGAAAAGCATAAATAACCGGCGGATTGCGTCGGTTTGATCCCTGTAAACGGCATTCGCCAGACAGCCGGGCGCGTTTAAGTTTAAATTCAGGCGACCTTGATATCTATTCGCCAGTTTTTTTCTCCGAGCCCGCCCCGATGCGTCGACTTGCCCGTCCCAAACCTGCTTTTCTCATCCTGTTGTTGGTCGCCCTCGTGGCCGGCGTGATCGTCGCCCAGCAGTTTCGCCTGTTCGAACGGGCCTGGTTCAACTGGCAAGTGTGGCGCCAGCCGGCCGACCAGCGCTCCATCGGCCTGGCCGATTACCGGGTCACCCTCGAAGCGCAGAAAATCGAGGGCCTGGACGATGATGTCTCTGCGCTCACCTACGACCCGGTGCGCAAAAGCCTGTTTACCGTGACCAACAAAAACGCCGAACTGATCGAGCTGTCCCTGGACGGCAAAATCCTGCGGCGCATTGCGCTGGTGGGATTTGGCGATGCCGAGGCGGTAGAGTTCATCAGTGACAACATCTACGTGATCAGCGATGAGCGCCAGCAACGGCTGATCAAGGTGCACGTGGACGATGAGACACAATTTCTCGACGCGGCCGACGCCGAGCAGATGACCCTGGGCGTGCACATGGGCAGCAACAAGGGCTTTGAAGGCCTGGCTTACGATTCGGTGGGCAAGCGCCTGTTCGTCGCCAAAGAGCGCGACCCGATGCTGATCTACGAGGTCCATGGGTTTCCCCATTTCAAAGCGGAAAAAACCTACTCGGTGCATGTGATCAACAACCCCAAGCGCGATGCCGGGCTGTTCGTGCGTGACCTGTCGAGCCTGCAATACGACGAGCGCAGCGGCCATCTGCTGGCACTGTCGGATGAGTCGTTTCTGGTATTGGAACTGGATATCGACGGTCGTCCATTGAGCACCTTATCGTTGCTCAATGGACGCCACGGCCTGAAGAAACGCGTGCCCCAGGCCGAAGGGATCGCCATGGACGACCAGGGCAGCCTGTACCTGGTGAGCGAGCCGAACCTGTTTTATGTGTTCAAGAAACCCAATCCCTGAGCCCCCACATAAAAGCAATAGCAAGGCAATGTCAGGCTTTGAGGGTTTTCACGCCTTCAGGGGTGCCCAGCAGCAACACATCGGCCGGGCGAGCAGCGAACAGCCCGTTGGTGACCACGCCGACAATTGCATTGATCTGCGTTTCCAGCGCCACCGGATCAGTGATCTGCATATTGAACACGTCAATGATGATGTTGCCGTTGTCGGTCAACACGCCTTCGCGGTACACCGGGTCGCCGCCCAGCTTCACCAGCTCGCGGGCCACGTGGCTGCGGGCCATGGGGATCACTTCCACCGGCAGCGGGAAGGCGCCGAGTACCGGCACCAGCTTGCTGGCATCGGCGATGCAGATAAAGGTTTTGGCCACGGCCGCGACGATCTTCTCGCGGGTCAGGGCTGCGCCGCCGCCCTTGATCAGGTTCAGGTGCTCGTCGCTTTCATCGGCGCCGTCCACATAGAACTCCAGGTCGCTCACGGTGTTGAGCTCGTACACTGGAATGCCATGGCCCTTGAGGCGCGCGGCGGTGGCTTCGGAGCTGGCCACGGCGCCGTCGAACGCACCTTTATGCAGGGCCAGCGCATCGATAAAGCAGTTGGCGGTGGAGCCGGTGCCGACACCGACGATGCTCTTGTCGTCGAGTTTGGGAAGGATTAAATCGACGGCGGCCTGGGCCACTGCCTGTTTGAGTTGATCCTGGGTCATGCGGGCTCCGGAGCGGGCGGGGAATTATCGAGGGCGGCGAGTATAACCCAACAAAACCTCGGGATTCGTGTGGTCGTACGGTCAAAGGCCGGGTTAGACTCACCGGTCCTGTCCCACTCGCCCAGTGATTGCCGCCGATGCTTGAAGACTACGTCAAAAAGATCCTCACCTCGCGCGTTTACGACGTTGCCGTAGAAACCCCGTTGCAGATCGCCCCCCAGCTTTGCGAACGGCTGGGCAACAAGGTCTGGCTCAAGCGCGAAGACTTGCAGCCGGTGTTCTCGTTCAAGATTCGCGGGGCCTACAACAAGCTCACCCAGCTCAGCAGCGAGGAGCGCGCGCGTGGCGTGGTCACCGCGTCGGCGGGCAACCACGCCCAGGGCCTGGCCCTGGCGGCCAAGGTGCTGGGGGTCAAAGCCACTATCGTGATGCCCAAGACCACCCCCGAGATCAAGGTCGAAGGCGTGCGCTCCCGTGGCGGCATCGTGGTGCTGCACGGCGACTCCTTCCCGGAGGCCCTGGCCTACTCGCTCAAACTGGTCGACGAACAAGGCTACGTTTACATCCACCCCTACGATGATCCGCACACCATTGCCGGGCAGGGCACCGTGGCGATGGAAATCCTGCGCCAGCACCCAGGGCCGTTGGACGCGATTTTCGTACCGGTGGGCGGCGGCGGGCTGATTGCCGGCATTGCGGCGTACGTGAAATACCTGCGTCCGGAGATCAAGGTCATCGGCGTCGAACCGGACGATTCCAACTGCCTGCAAGAGGCCATGGCCGCCGGCGAACGCGTGGTGCTGCCCACCGTGGGCCTGTTTGCCGATGGCGTGGCGGTGGCGCAGATCGGCCATTACACCTTCGAGATCTGCAAGGATTATGTGGATGAAGTGATCACCGTCAGCACCGATGAAATCTGCGCGGCGATCAAGGACATCTACGACGACACCCGCTCCATTACAGAGCCTTCCGGCGCGCTGGGCGTGGCCGGTATCAAGAAGTACGTGGAGACCCGTGGCGTCAGCGGGCAAACATTCGTCGCCATCGACTCCGGTGCCAACGTCAACTTCGACCGCCTGCGCCATGTGGCCGAGCGCGCCGAACTGGGCGAGGGCCGCGAAGCCATTATCGCCGTGACCATCCCCGAACGTCCGGGCAGCTTCAAGGCGTTCTGCGAAGCCGTGGGCAAGCGGCAGATCACCGAATTCAACTACCGCTACCACTCCGGCAGCGAGGCGCACATCTTTGTCGGCGTGCAGACCCACCCGGAAAACGACCCGCGCAGCGCGCTGATTGCCAGTCTCACCCAGCAGGGTTTTCCGGTGCTGGACCTGACCGAAAACGAGCTGGCCAAATTGCACATTCGCCATATGGTCGGCGGGCATGCGGCGCATGTCAGCAATGAACTGGTGTTCCGTTTCGAGTTCCCGGAGCGGCCGGGGGCCTTGTTCAACTTTCTTAACAAGCTGGGCGGGCGCTGGAACATCTCGATGTTTCACTACCGCAACCACGGCGCGGCAGACGGCCGTGTGGTCGCCGGCCTGCAAGTGCCGGCGGACGAACGCCACCTGGTGCCGGCGGCTCTTGAGGCGATTGGCTACCCGTACTGGGATGAAAGCGAGAACCCGGCCTACACACTCTTCCTCGGTTAGCGACTACTCTGCAGGCGCGATCTTTTAAGGAATATGAGCGATGGAAACCCTGATCACCCTGAAAGTTATCCACATTGCCGCCACTGCGTTGTTGTTGCTCAGCGGTATAGGCCTGGCGCTGTTGGCCTGGCGTAAACGCAGCGCGGGTCCGGCGGTGACCCTGCAGCGTCCGTGGGTGTTTGTGTGGTTGTTGATGGGTGTGTGCCTTGTGAGCATGCCGTTCACCGGCTGGTGGCTGGCGCACCTGACAGGCTGGCCGCTGGGGCAAACCTGGATTCTGGGCTCGAGTATTGTGTATACCGTGGCGGCGCTTGCCTGGTTCTGGCTGGTGGCGCGGCTCAATCGCCTGCGCAGGGGCGAGGGTGGCAGCTTGAACTTTACGTTGGTGCTGGCGGTGGTCAGTCTGGTGGGGTTTGTGGCGATTGCCGGGTTGATGGGGGCCAAGCCGGTTTAAGCTTTTTGTGGCGAGCGGGCTTGCCCTGCGTTGGGGTGCGAAGCGCCCCCAATCCAGCAAAACGCGGTGTACCTGATACGGCTCAGCGCCTGTTTTTGGGGCTGCTGCGCAGCCCAACGCAGGACAAGCCTGCTCGCCACAGGGAATCTGCGCTTAACTGAACGGCACTAGGACAAGCCTGCTCGCCACAGGAGCCATATCAGCCGCGCAGGGTAATCACCGGCCAACCGCGCTTCTCGGCTTCAGCCCGCAGACTCGGGTCCGGGTCCACCGCTACCGGGTGTGTCACCTGCTCCAGCAACGGCAAATCATTCATCGAATCACTGTAGAAGTAACTGTCTTCCAGGCTGTAGCCGGTCTCTTCCAGCCAACGGTTCAAGCGCGTCACCTTGCCTTCGCGAAAGCACGGCACGTCGGTGCTGCGCCCTGTGTAACGCCCTTCAAGCTCTTCGCATTCGGTGGCGATCAGCGTCTCGACCCCCAGCAGTTCGGCAATCGGCGCGGTGACGAAGCGGTTGGTCGCGGTGATGATCACCAGCTTGTCACCTGCGGCGCGGTGCCTGGCCAGCAGTTGTGCCGCCAGCGGCAGCATCAGCGGGGTGATGCAGTCGCGCATGAAGTCGCGGTGCCACTCGTCCAGTTGGGCCCGCTCGGTGCGGCCGAGGATGTCCAGGCTGAAGTTGAGGTAGGCGGCATTGTCGAGCCGGCCGGCCAGGTAGTCCTGATAGAACTCATCGTTACGCGCCTTGTAGGCCACCGCGTCGAGAATCCCGCGCTCGCACAGGTAATCGCCCCAGGCGTGGTCGCTGTCACCGCCGAGAAGGGTGTTGTCCAAGTCGAATAAAGCCAGGCGCATTGCAGTTACTCGCTGAAAAGTCTGTAAAAAGGCGTCCAGAATACGGACTTTTCACAAGAGTGCACATAAGCTAAGAAGCCTCGTTGCCGCTTGATCAACCTTTGTGGAACAATGCGGCGACATGCGTTTGCGAGGTTGTTGCCGTGATCGACCCCGATGGTTTCCGTCCTAATGTCGGGATCATTCTTACGAATGATGCCGGACAGGTGCTATGGGCTCGCCGAATCAACCAAGATGCCTGGCAGTTTCCTCAAGGCGGAATCAACCCCGACGAATCCCCTGAAGATGCCTTGTACCGTGAGTTGAATGAAGAAGTGGGCCTAGAACGCGAAGATGTGCAAATTCTGGCCTGCACCCGTGGCTGGTTGCGCTATCGTTTGCCGCAACGCCTGGTGCGTACCCACAGCCAGCCGCTGTGCATCGGCCAGAAGCAGAAATGGTTTCTTTTGCGCCTGATCTCCAACGAGCAGCGGGTGCGGATGGATTTGACCGGTAAACCGGAGTTCGATGGCTGGCGCTGGGTCAGCTATTGGTACCCGTTAGGCCAGGTGGTGACATTCAAGCGCGAAGTGTATCGTCGCGCGCTCAAAGAGCTTGCCCCGCGCCTTTTATCGCGCGACTGACGACGGAGTTCGACCCCGAGCCATGCTCAATACGCTGCGCAAGATCGTCCAGGAAGTTAACTCCGCCAAGGATCTCAAGGCGGCGTTGGGGATTATTGTGTTGCGCGTCAAGGAAGCCATGGGCAGCCAGGTCTGCTCGGTTTACCTGCTGGACCCCGAGACCAACCGTTTTGTGCTGATGGCCACCGAGGGCTTGAACAAGCGCTCAATCGGCAAGGTCAGCATGGCGCCCAATGAGGGTCTGGTGGGCCTGGTGGGGACGCGTGAAGAACCTCTCAACCTTGAACACGCAGCCGATCACCCCCGTTACCGCTACTTTGCCGAAACCGGCGAGGAGCGCTACGCGTCATTCCTCGGCGCACCGATCATTCACCACCGCCGCGTCGTCGGCGTGTTGGTCATCCAGCAAAAAGAACGTCGTCAGTTCGACGAAGGTGAAGAAGCCTTCCTCGTGACCATGAGCGCGCAGCTCGCCGGGGTTATCGCCCACGCCGAGGCGACGGGCTCGATTCGTGGCCTGGGCCGCGAGGGCAAGGGCATCCAGGAAGCCAAGTTCATTGGCGTGCCGGGTTCGCCGGGCGCGGCGGTCGGTACGGCTGTGGTCATGTTGCCTCCGGCCGACCTCGATGTGGTGCCGGACAAGACCGTCAAGGACATTGACGCCGAAATCAAACTGTTCAAGACCGCTCTGGAAGGCGTGCGCGCCGACATGCGCAACCTGTCGACCAAGCTGGCTACCCAGTTGCGCCCCGAAGAGCGTGCGCTGTTCGACGTGTACCAGATGATGCTCGATGACGCGTCCCTGGGTAACGAAGTCAAGACAGTGATCAAGACCGGCCAGTGGGCCCAGGGCGCACTGCGCCAGGTGGTCACCGATCACGTCAACCGTTTCGAATTGATGGACGACGCCTACCTGCGCGAACGCGCCTCGGATGTGCGCGACCTTGGTCGCCGTCTGCTGGCCTATCTGCAGGAAGACCGCACCACCAACCTGGTCTACCCCGACAACACCATCCTGATCAGTGAAGAACTGACCGCCACCATGCTCGGCGAAGTGCCGGAGGGCAAGTTGGTCGGCCTGGTTTCGGTATTGGGGTCGGGTAACTCCCACGTCGCGATCCTGGCCCGGGCCATGGGTATCCCGACGGTGATGGGCCTGGTGGAACTGCCGTACTCCAAAGTCGACGGCATCGACATGATCGTCGATGGCCATCGTGGTGAAGTCTTCACCAACCCCAGCGAGCTGCTGCGCAAGCAGTACGCCGAAGTGGTGGAGGAAGAGAAACAGCTGGCCCTGGGCCTCGATTCGCTGCGCGAACTGCCGTGCGTGACCCTCGACGGCCACCGCGTGCCGCTGCTGGTGAACACCGGCCTGCTGGCCGACGTTGCCCGCGCGCAACAGCGCGGTGCCGAAGGCGTTGGGCTGTACCGCACCGAAGTGCCGTTCATGATCAACCAGCGATTCCCGAGCGAGAAGGAACAGCTGGCGATCTACCGCGAGCAATTGCAAGCGTTTCACCCGTTGCCGGTGACCATGCGCAGCCTCGATATCGGCGGCGATAAATCCCTGTCGTATTTCCCGATCAAGGAAGACAACCCCTTCCTCGGTTGGCGCGGCATCCGCGTGACCCTTGACCACCCGGAAATCTTTCTGGTGCAGACCCGCGCCATGCTCAAGGCCAGCGAAGGCCTGAACAACCTGCGCATCCTGCTGCCGATGATTTCCGGCACCCATGAGCTGGAAGAGGCGCTGCACCTGATCCACCGCGCCTGGGGCGAAGTGCGCGACGAAGGTTCGGACGTGCCGATGCCGCCGATCGGCGTGATGATCGAAATCCCGGCGGCGGTGTACCAGGCCAAGGAGCTGGCGCGGCAGGTGGACTTCCTGTCGGTCGGATCCAACGACCTCACCCAATACCTGCTGGCCGTGGACCGCAACAATCCGCGCGTGGCCGACCTCTACGACTACCTGCACCCGGCGGTGCTGCAAGCCCTGCAACATGTGGTGCGCGACGCCCATGCCGAAGGCAAGCCGGTGAGCATCTGCGGCGAAATGGCCGGCGACCCGGCGGCGGCGGTGCTGTTGATGGCGATGGGCTTTGACAGCCTGTCGATGAACGCCACCAACTTGCCGAAGGTGAAGTGGATGCTGCGTCAGGTTGAGTTGGGCATGGCCAGGGAGCTGCTGGCCGAGCTGATGACCATCGACAATCCGCAAGTTATCCACAGCTCGTTGCAACTGGCGCTGAAAAACCTGGGGCTGACGCGGATGATCAACCCGGGTTCTGCCAAGACGCTCTGAACCGAGGCGCCTTTATCGCAGGCAAGCCAGCTCCCACAGGTGAATGCATTCCAAAGGGGGGAAAAGTCAGCTTTTGCAGGTGGATGCACTCCGACTGTGGGAGCTGGCTTGCCTGCGATGGCGCCAGTCCAGACACCCTCAAATATTCAGCTCCACCTCACCCAACCGCCCACCCTGCGGGCCGAAACTGCGCTCCACCATGTGCCGCGTACCGTCGGCATTCACAATCAGCGCCGTACTCACTCGCGTTCCATAACTGGCGCTGGCGATAAACACGCTGGATAACAGACTCTCGGTGGCCAACCCCACGCCGGTATCCGGCAACTGCGCAAACGGTGCGGTCTGCGGGTCGCTCATGATCGCCAGCAAGGCTTGCGGCTGGGGATCTTCCAGCACCTCGCCCAGCGCTGCCCGGGCCTTGAGCAACTTCGGCCAGGGGGTGTCCAGCGTGGCATTGGACAAGCCGTAAATCCCAGGCTTCAAGCGGGTCGGCTGGCTCTCATGGGCGTTGTAGTGCCACATCTCGTCTCGCGTGCCCAGCAGCAGGTTGAACCCGGCGTATTCAATCGAACGGCCGTTAACCTCGGCCAAATACTGGTCAATGGGCAGCGAACCGCTGAGAAACCGCGCCACCAGTTCTCCGCGCGATGTACGTGCCGGTGGCTGGTGCGGCTCGCGGATGTTGGTCAGGGCGGCAAAGCGCCCGTCGGCACTCACACCCAGCCAGGTGCCGCCGGCTTCCTGGTCACGGCCGGCGTAAACATCAGGCGCGTCCGGCCATTGGGCCAGCGGCAGAGTGGGGCGTGCGTAGAACTCATCACGGTTGGCCGCGACGATCAGCGGCTGGGCATGGCCGGGCCGCCAGGCAAAGACAATCAGGCACATCGGGCGATTCTCTTTTGTGTTTTTTGCCACTCTACCCATACAACCGCAGCCGTTCCATGACAACGCAGTTGGGCCGCGCACCTTCCATCCGTTAACATGCCGGGCTGTTGGGCGTGTATGTGAACTTCCTGATTTGATCTGGCCGCTGTAACGCAGGCTTAATCGCGCATCGGCATGGTCCGGTGCGTCATGACTAACTGTTTAACGAGGAGTCGCAATGCTGCCTTACCCGCAGATCGACCCGGTGGCCCTGGCCATTGGTCCGCTGAAAATCCACTGGTACGGGTTGATGTACCTGGTCGGCATCGGCGGTGCCTGGTTCCTGGCGTCCCGTCGCCTGAACCGCTTCGACCCGACCTGGACCAAGGAAAAGCTCTCCGACCTGATCTTCTGGTTGTCGATGGGCGTGATCGTCGGCGGGCGACTGGGCTATGTGCTGTTCTACGATCTGCCGGCATACGTCGCCAACCCGACGCTGATTTTCGAGGTGTGGAAGGGCGGCATGGCGTTCCATGGCGGCTTTATCGGCGTGATGATCGCCGCCTGGTGGTTTGGACGGCGCAACGGCAAGTCGTTTTTCCAACTGATGGACTTCGTCGCGCCGATGGTGCCGATCGGCCTGGGCGCCGGGCGCATTGGTAACTTCATCAACGCCGAATTGTGGGGCAAGCCGACCGACGTGCCGTGGGCCATGGTGTTCCCGCCTTTCAGCGACCCGGCGCAACTGCCGCGCCATCCGTCGCAGCTGTACCAGTTCGCGTTGGAAGGTGTGGCACTGTTCCTTATCCTTTATATCTTCTCGCGCAAGCCACGCCCGACCATGGCCGTTTCGGGGATGTTCGCATTGTTCTACGGGATCTTCCGCTTCATCGTCGAGTTCGTGCGGGTGCCGGACGCCCAGTTGGGGTACCTGGCGTGGGGCTGGTTGACCATGGGGCAAGTGCTGAGCCTGCCGATGATCATTGCCGGCCTGGGCATGCTGTGGTGGGCCTACAATCGCCCGCAAGGCATCAAGAACGCCGCGCTTTAAACACGAATGCCGAGGCGCGCCTCGGCTTCAACGATACAGGTAAGCACATGAAGCAATATCTCGAACTGCTGAACGACGTCGTGACCAATGGCCTGACCAAGGGCGACCGTACCGGCACCGGCACCAAAGCCGTGTTCGCCCGTCAGTATCGACATAACCTGGCCGACGGCTTCCCGCTGCTGACCACCAAGAAGCTGCACTTCAAAAGCATCGCCAACGAACTGATCTGGATGTTGAGCGGCAACACCAACATCCAGTGGCTGAACGAGAACGGCGTAAAGATCTGGGACGAATGGGCCACCGAAGAGGGCGACCTCGGCCCGGTGTACGGCGAGCAGTGGACCGCCTGGCCGACCAAGGACGGCGGCACCATCAACCAGATCGACTACATGGTGCACACGCTCAAGACCAACCCCAACAGCCGCCGCATCCTGTTCCACGGCTGGAACGTCGAGTACCTGCCCGACGAAACCAAAAGCCCCCAGGAAAACGCGCGCAACGGCAAGCAGGCCCTGCCGCCGTGCCACCTGCTGTATCAGGCGTTCGTGCATGACGGCCACCTGTCGATGCAGTTGTATATCCGCAGCTCCGACGTGTTCCTCGGCCTGCCGTACAACACCGCCGCGCTGGCGTTGCTCACTCACATGCTGGCTCAGCAGTGCGACCTGATCCCCCACGAGATCATCGTCACCACCGGCGACACTCACGCCTACAGCAACCACATGGAGCAGATCCGCACCCAGCTGGCACGCACGCCGAAGAAGCTGCCGGAGCTGGTGATCAAGCGCAAGCCTGCGTCGATCTACGATTACAGGTTTGAGGATTTTGAGATCGTGGGCTACGACGCCGATCCGAGCATCAAGGCTGACGTCGCTATTTAAACGCGGTGTATTGGTAAGGAATGTGGGAGCTGGCAAGCCAGATCCCACATTTTTATTGGATGTGCAGCTCTGGATCAGTGCCCGTGGCTGCGGCCCACATGTGAAGGCTCGGCTTCGCTGGTCTGCACACTCCCGCTCACCTCCAGCCTTTGCAGAATGCCGCATTCCGGCCCGCCGCCACAGCGCTGGCGCAGGTCGAGCAACTGTTCCTGCAACGCCAGCAGCCCGTCGATCCGCGCTTTTACATGGTGGATATGCTCATCGATCAACGCATTCACGTTCTCGCACTGGTCCTTCGGGCTGTCGCGCAGGCCGAGCAGGCTGCGGATTTCTTCGAGGGTCATGTCCAGGCTGCGGCAGTTGCGGATGAAGACCAGCCGCTCGGTGTGCGCCTGGGTGTACACGCGGTAGTTGGCTTCGGTGCGCGCCGGGGGCGGCAGCAGGCCTTCTTTCTCGTAGTAGCGGATAGTTTCCACCGCGCAGTCGGTGTGTTTGGCCAGTTCGCCGATCTTCATGGCAGCAATCTCCAAATGGGTGCTTGACCCTATAGTGGCTACAGGGTCTTTACTTGGCAACAGGCACCTTTATGGACGCGACAGAATGAGCGACTCCCTGCACACCCACGATCACGAACCCCAAAAACTCACGCCCGTGCACAACCACGGCGGCGCCTGCTGTTCCGGCACGCCGGCCCCGGCGCGGGTGCAACTGAGCGAGGCACCCACCGCAGGCTCGCGCCTGAGCACCTTTCGTATCGAAGCGATGGACTGCCCCACCGAGCAGACGCTGATCCAGAACAAACTGGGTAAGCTGGCCGGCGTGCAGCAGCTGGAATTCAACCTGATCAACCGCATCCTCGGCGTCACCCACGACCTGTCGAGCACCGCGCCAATCGTCGAAGCGATCAAATCCCTGGGGATGCAGGCCGAGCCGATTGAAGAGGGCGCGCCGGTTGCCGAGCCGCCAGCGAAGAAACACTGGTGGCCGCTGGCGTTGTCCGGCGTCGGTGCGCTGGGCGCCGAGGTGCTGCATTTTTCCGGCGTGGCGCCGACCTGGCTGATTGCGCTGGTGGCCCTGGTCTCGATCCTCAGCGGCGGCCTTACCACCTACAAAAAGGGCTGGATTGCCCTGAAGAACCTCAACCTCAACATCAACGCGCTGATGAGCATCGCGGTAACCGGCGCCGTGTTGATCGGCCAGTGGCCGGAGGCGGCGATGGTGATGTTCCTGTTCACCGTGGCCGAGCTGATCGAAGCCAAATCCCTGGACCGCGCGCGCAATGCCATCAGCGGCTTGATGCAGATGACGCCAGAGCAGGCGACGGTGCAGCAGGCGGACGGCAGCTGGGTCGAAAAGGACGTCAAAGGTATCGATCTCGGCACCATCGTGCGGGTTAAGCCCGGCGAGCGCATCGGCCTGGACGGTGAGGTCACCGCCGGCCAGTCCACCATCGACCAGGCGCCGATCACCGGTGAGAGCCTGCCCATTGAAAAGACCGTGGGCGACAAAGTCTTCGCCGGCACCATCAATCAGGCCGGTTCCCTGGAGTACAAGGTGACGGCTGCAGCCAATAATTCCACGCTGGCGCGGATCATCCACGCCGTGGAGCAGGCCCAGGGCGCCCGCGCGCCGACCCAGCGCTTTGTCGACAGCTTTTCGAAGATCTACACCCCCGTGGTGTTCCTGTTTGCCCTGGGTGTGGCAATCATCCCGCCGCTGTTCATGGCCGGCGCCTGGTTCGACTGGATCTACCGCGCCCTGGTGCTGCTGGTGGTGGCCTGCCCCTGCGCGCTGGTGATCTCCACCCCGGTGACCATCGTCAGCGGCCTGGCGGCGGCAGCGCGCAAAGGCATTCTGATCAAGGGCGGCGTGTACCTGGAGGGCGGCTACAAACTCGACTACCTGGCGCTGGACAAGACCGGCACCCTCACCCACGGCAAGCCGGTGCAAACCGATTACCTGGCGCTGTTCCCCACCGTCGAAGACAGCGCCCCCGCGCTTGCCGCCAGCCTGGCCGGTCGTTCCGACCACCCGGTGTCGCAGGCAATCGCCAACGCGGCTGTGGATAAAAAGCTACCGGTGCACGCTGTGGATAACTTTGCAGCCCTGGCCGGTCGCGGGTGTGCGCGGCGATATCAATGGCCAGACCTACCACCTGGGCAACCACCGCCTGGTGGAAGACCTGGGCCTGTGCTCGCCCGCGTTGGAAGAAAAACTGTTCGCTCTGGAGAAACAAGGCAAGTCCGTGGTGCTGCTGCTCGACGCGTCCGGCCCGCTGGCGTTGTTCGCCGTGGCCGACACGGTGAAAGACAGCAGCCGCGAAGCCATCCGGCAATTGCACGAGCTGGGCATCAAGACCCTGATGCTCACCGGCGACAACACCCACACAGCGCAGGCGATTGCCGCCCAGGTGGGGATCGACCAGGCCCAGGGCGACCTGTTGCCCACCGACAAGCTGCAAGCCATCGAAACCCTCTACCAGCAGGGCCACCGTGTTGGCATGGTCGGCGACGGCATCAACGACGCACCGGCCCTGGCCCGCGCGGAATCGGCTTTGCCATGGCGGCGGCCGGCACCGACACTGCCATCGAAACCGCCGACGTCCGCGCTGATGGACGATGACTTGCGCAAGATCCCGGCCTTCATTCGTTTGTCGCCGACAAACCTCGAGTATCCTCAAGCAGAACATTGCGCTGGCGCTGGTGATCAAGGCGATCTTCCTGGCCGTCACCTTTCTTGGTATGGCCACCATGTGGATGGCGGTGTTCGCCGACATGGGCGTGAGCCTGCTGGTGGTGTTCAATGGCCTGCGCCTGTTGCGCAAATAAACGATGAGGGCACGGGTGTGCTGGAGTGCCGAGCTGAAAGCGTTTTTCATGGTCGCCCGGCCTGGGCAGCATCACCCAGGCGGCGAAAACGCTCGGCCTGAGCCAGCCCCACGGTCACCACCCAAATTCGTCATCTGGAAAGCCAGTACGGCGTTGAGCTGTTCTACCGTGGCGGGCGCCGCCTGACGGTCAAGCGACGACGGCGCGCGCTTGCTGCCAATGGTCAAGGCGCTGTTGCAGCAGGAAGCGGACATCGAGTTTTTTCCTGCGCAACAACGGCCAGGTGCAGGGCGCGCTGAGAATTGCCGCCACGGCGCCGTACTACATCCTCGATTCTGGTCAAAGCCTTCCGCGAGCGCCTGCCGCTGGTGGACGTGTCCGGTGGAAATCGGCAACTCGCAGCACGTGCTGGAAGCGCTGGATGACTACCGTGTCGACGTCGCCGCGTCCTCGCAACTGCTGGAAGACCCTCGGCTGATTCGCCGCGTATTGGCAGCGACCCGCTGGTGCTGGCGGTGCATCGCAATCATCCGCTGGCCGCGCTCGATCATGTGCCGCTCACGGCGCTGGCCGGGCACACCTTGCTGATGCGCGAAGCGGGCTCCACCACGCGCCGGCTGACCGAAGCGATGTTGCAGGACGCCGGCGTGAGTACGGACCGCTGCTGGAAATCGGCAGTCGCGAATCGATCCGCGAGGCGGTGCTGCGCAATATCGGTATCAGCATCATTGCGCGACAGGAAGTGGCCCCATGGACCCGCAGTTGTCGTGTGCTGACCATCGAGAATGCGCCGCAGATTCCGGAGTACCTGTACTGCCTCAAGGAGAGGAAAGGCGCGCGCTTGCCCGCGGCCGTTTCTCGGGCTGGCGCAGGAGATGTCGCCGCTCTGAGGTCTGGTGGTGG